>JAODAL010084420.1:0-10923 GCA_025379985.1 Phyllomedusa bahiana
CATGGTAATTCAATAACCAGTTTAAAAAGGGGTTTTGGGTGATTTCTGGGCGAAAAAATAAAAAAGTTTCAGTGCAGGGGTTCGGGAGGGGCATTGATCCAGGGGTTTTTCTGATTGCCCGTTGGAGTCAGGAAGGAATTTTTCCCTAAAATGAGGGCAATTGGTTTTACCTATTGGGGTTTTTTTCCTTCCTCTGGGTCAAAACCTTAGACAACAGGTGACCCAAAATGGGCGACTTTTCTTTTTTTTGCCTTACAAAAATGAAACTAGAAAATAGAAAAAACCTTAATTAACCCTTGGATATAAAATGCGCTCCAAAATCCCCCCGGAAAAATTTACTCGTTTGTGACGTTTAAAAACATTGTGTTTTTACTGAATAAAAAAACCCCAAACCTTTTTTAACCCTTTGGGTAAAAATCGCTCTACAAATGACCAGGAAAAATTTATCTTTAAAAAACCCCTAACACTTAATTACCCTTGGATTTCAAGCCCTCCAGAAATTTTACCAATGGAAAAAAAAATTAAGGGCAGAATTTTAACCCCCCCCTGGACTTGAATTCCAATACCCCACAAACGAATCAAAATGATAAAGGAAGAGGGGCACTCGAAAAGCAGTGAACGCCCCCTCCCAAAACGCTGTAAAAGCATTTCCTTTTTGTGAGATCTCCCTTTTTTGGCGCGCCCGCTTAGTCAGGGGGAAAGGGGAGCATGTGGGAACGAGTTTGGGGGTCCACTTTTGTGCTGTGACGTCACAAACCCCCTTTTTTCTCTGTGGGTTTTGTCTACATGTCATTTAGGGCCTTCCCTTTCTTCCTCCAATTACTTTCCCCCTGTCACGCCATGGCTTTTCGGCTTTTTAGCATTCAAAACTACTTCGTTCCCCTAAATTACCCCCCAAAATTCTTTCTACAGAACAAAGTTTCCTAAAAATTTTTAAAACAAAGTCCATCTCAAATTTACCCACATGTAGACCTAGTGGATGACAATTTTTGAACTTAAGTTAGACGGGGGACCCCGACACTAAAATCCCCCTTGAAAATTCATTAAATTAACCCCAATGTCTGACTGGGGCCTGGGGTACATGTTATTTGATTTTTTTTAGCCCCCAGTCATTTTGGTCTTTGGGTCCATCCCACGGGGTCCCCTTTTTTCTCTCTTTTTTCCCAAAAAAGGGACCCCCTACCCTCCATTCTTATGACCCCCCCAGGGCCAGGTATCCACCACGGGTTTCCTGTTTCCCTGGGGGCCAGCCGAGTTTTTCCGGGCCCCCTTGCCATCAAATAACATACAAGCACCAGTCTGTACGTTTTTGCCCAGTTACTTTTAGCCAAAAATTTATAATTTAAACGTAACCTGTCGGATGTACCCCGTCTTTTCAGGAGTGATAGAAAAGAAAAGCGGGCCCCATGCAATAATACATTTTAAGATTTTTGGAACTTTTTATAATAAAGGGGAAACCTTTTTAAAGAAAACCTGAAAGTGACTGCTAACCCTACCCCACAAAGTGATTGACGCCATATGTACTAAAAGTGCTCAGTTATTCCCCTTATTCCATTTGCTCTCAAAAAAATAGAAACCCATCTGACGGGTTCCCTTTCATTTTTTAACCTAATTTAAATGGACAAAAAAAAATGGTCTCTTACCACTTAGCCTCTATGAAGCTGAAAAGGGACATTAATGATGTACCTATTTTGAGTTAAAATTGAAGCCCTTCTGTGTTTATTATACTGCTGTATTTTAACCCCCATTATTGATTTTTTGCCTTTTTTCCAGTACTCTTGTTATATAAGTTCAAAATTGTAGAAAATTTGGGGAAGTTTTTTTGTTCCTTTTTATCTTGTTTTTTTTCCCAATTTCCCTTAACTGTTTCCGGGGCATTCAAAATTTGACAATAGCTTTTTCCAATGAAACCCTAAAAATTGTCACTTTAACTTTGGACATTTTATGTGCAATCAGGGATAGCCAAAGGCCCCCAGTTTTCTTTTTGCAGATGCTCTTACTGGTGGGGAAACCCCCAGAGTAAGTGGGGTTTAAGAAATCTACATTTATAATTCTTGATTTTAAGATTTTGAATTAATTATCAAAAGTTGGGTTTTTTATACAATTTAAATTTTGATTAAAAGTCTTTTTTTTAAAAGTAATCCCTTGTTATTTTCTTTTGCTTTGAAAAGTTTTCCAAATTTCCCTCTAAACAAAACTGGCCCCTCGTGACTTTTTTAGGAAAGGGGACCAAAAAATATAAAAAAAAAAAAAGAAAACGTATAATCTCTTCCCAATTTGAAATTATTGGACAATACTGCAGTTTTGATTGTATTCCCATTATTTTTGATTCTCTGTTTGATTTTTAATGCTCTAACAGGTTTGGGGCTGTCGCTCTGCAGCATGACCTTTTAGCACAATGCTTGGAAAATAATCTTTTTTTTTTTAGGGGAGTTAATTGGGGAAAATACAAGTAAAACTAAAAGGGGACCTTTTTTTTCTGAGTTTTTTAAAATTTTTGACTTGGACAAAAGACAAACACTGACTGAACCAATTAACGTAAGCAAAAATTTTTTTTTTTTAAAAAAAAAAAATTAAAAAATATTTTATGTGTTTCCTGCCCCTTTTTTTCCTCTTTAAAACTACAAAATAAAAGTACATCTTCCATTTAGAGTAAAGGGTTTCTCCTACATTTTTAAAAAATACTTTTCAAATGTTCACAAAAAATTAATTCTCTCAGCATCAAAAAACTAAAAAATCTCTGATGAACAATATGTACATTCGATTTTTTTTAAAATTTTTCTAGAGTAATCTATTTAAAAGTGTAATCTAAACTACACAAAACCCCCCAGTTTGTTAACAAAAGAACACTTGTTTAAATTTGGGCACTAAAAGAGTTAACCCAATGGCCACTGTATGAAAAAAGTCTGGTCTAAAACTCCTTTTTTCCCAAGGGAACCAACAAGGGACCCCCCTTTTATTTATTAGTGCTCTTGAAAAATTCAGGGGGGCACTGATTGGGAACAAAGTTTAATTTTTGACCTAACAGTTTTTTATAATAGGCCAAAAATTTTATTTTAGGGAAAGGGTTTAAACAATAGATAATCTAGTATTACAAAAGTCAGTTCCTGCCAGTTGGCCCAAAAACCTTCATTTTTATGCAAAAACACTAGTTTGGATAAATTACTTCAAAAAGTTACCAAAAATTTTGAAAAAACTCTTAATACATTTATAACAATAACTGTTTTTCAATATTTTCAGTTTATTTGATCCTTAAAAAAAAGCTAATCAATAAATTTGGGGGTATTCAGAAAAATTTATTTAGAATTAATATAAATCTAAGCAAATCACTCTTTCACATTTAGTTCTCTGTAAAAATCCCCTTTCAGTTTAGGGTGTCCATAGCCTATAATAGCTGTGTACGACATTAGATAAAAAAACTATATCTCTGAGTTTCCTCTATACACATTGTACGTGTTGCTCGGCCAAGTGTGCATGTGATCTGAATGCAGATAAGGGGTGTAAGCCTCTGTTAGATGCCTTTGGAGGTGGCTTTCCTCCTTAAGAACAAAGATCAAGTGGTTTGAATATCCAATTTCATACCTGTTGTCACCCTATGTATTAGATGGACTTATGGCCCTCTAAACTGTACCCAGTTGTTAGTCAACTTACTGTTGCCACTGTACTTCGTTGATACATGTTTATGTTAACCCCCTCGATGTTCAGCACCGTGGAATCTATGGTGCTTTATAATGAATAATCAATAATATTAATAATAATAATTAATAATTATATAAACAAATTCTTTTAAGGGTTGGGGCCAGTTTTAGTTTGCTGTAAAAGATACCATGCTGTCGCAATGAAAACTAAACAATCAAATGTCTTACAACTTCCATCTTCTTTCTAACATTCTGTGAGATTTAATCATATTAATGCCTCATATGAATGATAACAGTATAAAGGTATTGAGATGGGGATTGGTCAAGGTATTTCAGTTGTTGACAATGCTGTGAAAAGTGAGTAGAACGATAAAAATATGCCAATGACATTCTAAAACTATAGTTGTTTCGCTGTTTTCTAATAATTCACACATGGTAGTAGTTATTACATGTGATTAGATGGAACACTAATGGTTACTCTAAAGTGTACTTTATGTTTGCAGCTCAATGTGTCCTTGATTTGCTGACATTTTAATCAATCAGAGCTTGGCTTTCATTACTTAAATAACTGCTCTTTGATTTGTTGCTATGGATTTTAGTGGATAGTCTTGATACATACTGTACAGTGTTTTTTTGCAAATATTCAGAAAAGTAAAAACTTTAAAATGGGCTAATAAACAATAATCCTCCCTCATTGTTTCTAATTAAATCAAGCACTGCTGTAGGCCTCAAAGGAAGCTCATTATCTCTGACTCCTAGCTTCATTTCATCTAGATTGTTAAACAATGGTAAAACAAACAAAACAAAAGATGACTATCAGTTTGTAAAATGTCATCTTTAATTTCTTGATTGGATCACTAATACTTGCCTTTCTCAAAAAGATGAAGAACAGTTGTATTTTGACATCCCTTAAGGTAATGCACATCTTATTTGTGCTGCCTAAGAATTTCTTTTATACCCTGTAATTGTAAATATTCATGTTTTTATCTTTACCTGGGGGAATTGTCTAGTGCTGTTTATGCCATTTTTTAGATAACATTTAGGGTCACTTCTGCAGTTGTCAAGTTGATAAAAAAAAGTTTCAATCTAGAAAAGCTTTGTCATCAACTGACAATCTACTTAAATCTACTTAAGACCATCTCCTTTCAGCATACAGTACATAGTCCGTGCAGACAAAATTTCTACTTTAAAACGTATTGAATATCTGTAAAACACTTGTGACTTCATGTATGAAAGTGGTCTATGTCTAAGACTTTCCTTGTTGCCCAAAGTAATCAATAAGAACTCCCCTTTTTATTTCATTATAGTACTCTGTCTACAATGAAAGAGGAGCTACCTTGGATTGGTTGCTATGGCAATAAAAGTCCGTATTAGTCCTAAACAATTTTCAACCATGCCCCCCCCCCCCTAATATTTTTATATGTTTATGGATCTATCATTGTAGAAATGCTGTATTAAATTTGTACTTCCTCTAGAAGTGGTCAGATGATCTCAAGTGAATGCAATTAATTAATTAATGCTCTACAGTTCTGAAAGTCTAGTTGATAGACTTTTCTATGACAGGATAACAACTCAGACTAAAGTACAATAAATTGAAAAATAATGTAACAAGGTAAAATTATGTAAATCTTTTAATGTTGCTTAAATATTTTTCAATGGCATTTAAAGGTGTTAGGCCCGTTCACACGGCTTATTTGCCGACGGATTGGCGCCGTATTCCGCGCCGGATTTGCGCTTCAATACGGCGCCAATCCGTCAGGAGTATTACGGTAATCCTCTTACTTCATATAGAACAGTGGAATCCGTCGCTCCTCCCCGCTAAGGCAAATCCGCCGATGGGGGGAGAAAAGTGACGCACCATTCATTTATGGCGCGGACGCGCGTAAAACAAATGCTTTGTCTAGGGGGCCGGGTGCGGGCACACCGCCCGCGCTCGGCCCGCCCACCCGTCTCCGCCCTTTTTCAAGTTGCGTTTGTGACGCTCATATACGGCGCGACAAATCCGTCGGGATAAAGCCGTGGTGACACGGCCTTGAGAATTTTCAGTATATACTCTGAGTATAAGCCGAACCGTGTATAAGCCGAGGCACCTACCTTTTGCCCCAAAATAGAGGGGGAAAACTTATTGACTCGGAGTATTAAGCTAGGTAGAAAATGCAGCGAGCTACTGGTAACTTTTAAAATAAAAAATGGATACCAATAAAAATTACATAAGCAGTTTAATGTCCCCCATAGGCAATTATAGGCAGATATATGGCCCCCATATACAGGTATGCAGGTATATGTTCCCAAAAGGTACATATATGGCCCCATTGGCATGTTAAATAGGCATTTTTTCTGTCCCCCCATAAAGCTGATTTATAGGCAGGTTTAGGCAGGCTGTAGGCAGGTTTAGGGCAGGCTGTAGGCAGGGTATAGGCAAGTATAGGGGTCGGCTGTTCGGCAGGTAATAGGGCCGGCTGTAGGCTGGTATAGGGCGGCGGTGGCAGCTGTAGGGCAGGTATAAGCAGTTAGGGCGGATGTGGATGGTATTGGGATGGCTATAGGCAGTGTAGGGGCAGGTATAGGCCGGCATGTAGGAGGTTTAGCAGCATGTAGGCAGGTATAGGGCCGGCTGTAGGAGGGTATAGGCAGCTGTTTAGGCAGGTATTACGCGCTGGGCCGGCTGTAGGCAGGTATAGGCAGTTGTAGGCAGGTATTAGGGCTGGGAAGTAGGCAGGTATAGCAGCTGTTGGGCAGGTATTGGCAGATGTTAGGGCAGGTTTAGGAGCTGTAGGCCAGCTGTAGGCAGGTATAGGCTGCTGTAGGCAGGTATAGGAAGTTTTTTTAATAAAAAACCACTTACCTGGCTCACCGACTGCACCGTTTCCTCGCCGCACTCGCACTACTCCTTCGGACGTCCAGCCTCCCGCGCGCTGTCTGTCTTCCCGGCACAGGCGGTGATTTTGTCCATCAGACGCTGTAGAGTGACAGTCAGCGGTGATGAAATGACGCGGCATATGCCGGGAGCTCGGACAGCCGCGAGTCTGCGGCCCGCAAGAGGCACTCACTGACGGAGCACGGAGCGTCGCTTACATGTGCTCCGCAGTGGTATTCCTTCACCTATAGCGCTCGGAGGAGGGTTTTCGGGCATATAGGTAAGGGAATCACGACAGTGCAAGGGCCACCGCAGCGTCGGACACTGTGCGCTTCACTCGGCCTTCACTGTTTTATGCGATCCCTGAGGAGCGCATTATAGCTGAAGCGTCCCTGTCGGCGCACGGGCCATCACAGCGACTGAGCGGCCGACAGTGACTCGAGTATAAGCCGAGGGGGGATTTTGTCAGCACATTTTTTGTGCTGAAAAACTGGATTATACACTGGGGGGAGGGGGGGGTTTTTATACGGTATATTGATAAAATTCGGCTCCTACATTGATAACCTCTTTATCTCACGGATGATGGAAATGTGACTTACTTCGGACACCAGCCTCTGCTGCTCTATCTTTGGAGCCTCCAATTTAACTATTCTCCCTAACTGAATGAATACTGGGGGTTTGGCCTTATTCTGTCAGGATAAACTCGTTCTCTATGTCCAATTTCATCTCTACCATCCCTAACCTCCCCTCCTTTGAGGTTGCCACAATTTCATCCACATCTAGTTCCCTCCAACCTCCAATTGACTATCATCTACTCGACTCAGGCCTTTCACTGACTTTCCTTGACTACTTCAACATATGGCTTTTCCACTTCTTGTTTCCACGTACATATCCACTATTTATCATTTCAAAATCCCTAGTGACAATCCCACTCAGCTGCAGAAAATTTTCTTATCGAAATTCCTCTTCTTTGGCCTCTTGCAGGTGGACTATTTGGAGCGAATCACAAAGGGGGACACACTGATGGGAACACCATGCCTCTGCCCCTTATTTAACCATCTCAAAACTCTTCATTCCTCATATCTGATCACAATCTGCTTACCTTCACCAATACAATTCCAACTTCACCTGCCCCTCCTGTCGCTGACCTTAATACACTCCGTGGGTCTTAACCCTTGGTCTCTCTCTGAATTCTCTTGAAACCTCTCACTATATATAAAAAAATCACCTCCACTCATTGATTTGGTTGACCCTTATCTTATAACTGGGCACAACAAATTAAAAGATAATGACTAGCATCCAATTTGACTTGGAATGCTTAAGACTTGTATTTGAGAGTTGCTAAACGCTACAGGAAGAAAACCTACTCCACCAAATGACCTTGCCTATGCAAACAATCACTCACTTCTGCCAAACAGGATTAGTAAACTACTGCCCAAAACTTCTGTCTTACAACCATAGAAAACTATTCAACAGCTTCAATTCTCTACTCCATCCCTCTCCCCATCTCCCCCTTTCAAAGATGGTTTTGACACTTTATTTTTACCAGAACCTGCTTTTCTATCATTACTTATGACAACTTTCCTATCCAAATTCCCCCTCACTACCTGTAATCTTGACCCAATACCATCCCACCTCACCCCCAGACCTATTATTGCTATTATCTGAGCCCCTACCATCTTTTAAACTTATTGTTAACCTCTGACATTTTCCTTCCTCCTTTTAAACACTCTACCATCACACCATCCTTAGGAAGCATCTATTGACCTCTCCCTCTGTCCTACTATCGTCTCATTTTACTGCTTCCATTTGCCTCAGAACTTTCAAACAGAAACGTCTATCTTTGAAGTTTCTCTCATCGCTCATCCTACTCTCCTCTGACACACAAACATTCCCTGGTTTCCAATCCCATCACTAATAAAGACTGCCCTCACCAAAGTCACTAATGACCTAGTAACTGATGACAAATACCCAATTTATATCTCTGGCCCAGGTGTTTAAACTCTCTGCCCTCCAAGATCCCTGAATGCCTATCATCCATACCCTCCTTATTAAACCTTCTGCCTCTTAAAACAAGTGGGGAGAAAACTGAATTCATCAATCCATCCCACCATCCTACTCAATCCCCTCCCCGAAAATATCTGTCACAGTCAATGGCTCTACACTTTCACAGTTCTTGTAAGTCCTTCCCTTGGGATAACCTTTGACTTTTCTCTGTCCTAAAAGTCACATATTCAAGTCATTACCTCTGTCTGCCACCTCCACCTGAAAATATTTCTTGAATCTGCTCATTCTTTAACTTAAAAAATGCTAGCCCATGCCCTTGTTATCTTCCTGCCTTGACTACTTCAACATCCTTCTTTGCGGCCTTCCGCATTTTTTCTCCCTTAAATTCATCCCAACTCTGCTATCTCTGCTAACCATTCTGACCACCCTTTTCCTCACAAATTCCTGCCTTTCCCCTCTGTCAATTTTTTTAACTGACTACTCAGGGCCAAGCAAATTCAGTTCAAGTTAGAACCTACCTACAAGGTTTTTCCATAACCTCTTCCCTCCTACACCGTTTTGATCTTCATATATTTCCCCATCACACAATCTAGATCCCACGGGACCCCCACCTCTAAAAATCATAAACCCTCTCCCCCACCTTCACTATTTTTCAAAAGCAAATGAAACCCATCTCTCCGCCACTTCATCACCTAAAAAACAAAAATTCTGTTCTCTCATTTCTAGTAGTTAAAAAGTTAGGTTTGCAAAACCTGAGGAAAAAATTGGTGCTCGGGGAAAAGACCACATATGGTGGTCCATTTCATGAAAAAGGGAAAATTTTTCCCACTCACCAAATTAGAAGATTTTTATGAAACAAAAACCTAAAATACAAATACAGGGCTCAAATGTATCAAATATTTACTGAAAAAAGGGGTAGGGGGGGGAAGGAAATTAACAAAAAAAGCAAAAAAAGGGATCACCTTAAGGAATTTTAGTATGTGCAGGTATATTCCGACGGGCACCCATGGGCACGTGCCTAGGGGGCCCCGTTAGGGGGCACACTGTAGCGGGATTTTTTTTTTTTCTTTTTCCTCCCGGGATCCGCCCCACCCCCCAGTGGTCGGGCGGTGCGAGAGGGGGGGGGGGGTTTGGAGATTGCCCGCTATGACTTTTCATTTGTGGCAGCGGGGGCGTTGGGAAACCCGGTTTTTGTTTTTTTTTTTTTGCAGTGCGGGAGCGGACAAAAGGACGCCGGTAGGACATACTGCTTCTCCCTCCGGGGCTCCGTTTTAATGACAGGGAACATCACAATTTTCGCTGATGCGCCGTCCCCCCTTTAGTGGCGGGGGCGCTGCGGGGAAGGGGTGGGGCTTGGGGCCCCCGGCGGGGAAAGAGGAAGGAGCAGCGCGGCCATCCCACTCCTCAGCACGCACGGACGGCCCCAAGAGCAAAGACCGAGGCCCCCCCTTTAGACAGGTAAGTGAATCAAGGGGGAGGGGAAAGGGGGAGGGGGGGAAAGGGAGAGAAGAGGGGGGAAGGGGAGGGGGGAAATTTTTGGGGGGGGGTTTTATTTGAATGGGAGGGAGGCAAAAGGGGAAATGGGGGGGAGTTGGTGGGGGGCCCGCCCGCTACCTAACCCTTTAAAGGGGGGCCCCTACCTAACCCCCAAAGGGGCGCCCGCTACCTAACCTCTAAAGGGGGGCCCCCCGGGTACCTAACCCCTAAAGGGGGCCCGGGTACCAAACCCCAAAAGGGGGCCCCCCGGGTCCTAACCTCAAAGGGGGGCCCGGCTACCTAACCTTTAATGGGGGGGCCTGACTACCCAACCTCTAAAGGGGCCCGGGTACCCAACCTCAAAGGGGCCCGGGACCTAACCCCAAAGGGAGCCCGGCTACCTAACCTCAAAGGGGGGCCCTGGCTACCTATTCTCTAAAGGGGGACCCTGCTACCTAACCTCAAAGGGGGGGCCCCGGCATCTAACCTCTACAGGGGGGCCCTGGGACCCAACCCTCTAAAGGAGGGCCCTGGCTACCTAACATTAAAGGAGGGCCCCACTCCCCCAACCCTCTAAAAAGGGGGCCCTGACACCTAACATCAAAAGGGGCCTTGACTACCAACCCCTAAAGGGGCCCCCGAAAACCCAACACTAAAGCAGGGCCCGACAAAATAAAACAAAGGAGGCCCCGCAAACCAAAACAAAAAGGGGGGCCCTGCTACCTAACACTAAAGGGGGCCCGCAACAACACAAAGGGGCCCGACCTAACCCAACATCAAAGGGGCCCGACACCTAACTCTAAAGGAGGGCCCGCACCTAACATCTAAAGGGGCCCTGGGAATAACATCTAAGGGGCCCTGCTACCTAACTCTAAAAGGGGGCCCCCGCTACCTAACTCAAAAGGGGGCCTTTACAAACCCAACTCAAAAAGGGGGGGTCCCTAA
>JAODAL010084421.1:0-10923 GCA_025379985.1 Phyllomedusa bahiana
TTTTGCGTTTTTCTTCTCGTCCTTTTTTCTTATTTTCCCCTTTTCCCTTTCAATTTCCCCTTCCTTTTCCCCTTTTTTTCTTCTTTTTTTCTTCTTTCTCTATTTCCTGCCCTTTCTGTCCCCCTTTCTTTTTTCTTTTTGTCTATTCTTTTCTGTTCTGCCCGTTTCTTTTTCTTTTTTTTCTTTCTGTTAAATTGTCCTTTTTTAATTTTTCCTGTTCTGTTTTTTCTTTTCCTTTCTGTTCCCTTTTTTTTTTCTTTTTCTTCTTCCATCCTTTTTCCTGCTTTCTTTTCTGTTTCTTTTTTCTGTCCTTTTTTCCCCATTTCCTTTTTTCCTTCTTCTGTTTTTTAGGGTCTTTCTGTTTTTTTGTTCCCTGGTTTTTTTCCCCTGCTTTTTCTGATTTTTCTCTGTTTTTTGTTTTCCCTTTTCCCTTCCCTTTTTTGTTCTACTGTTCTGTTTTCTTTTTTCTTCCCTTTTTGGTCTTTCTTTCCTTTCTGGTTTTTTGGCCTGTTTTTCTTTCCCTTTCCCGTTTCTTTTTGCTCCTTTTTAATTTCCCGTTCTCCTTTCCTGTCTTTTTTCGTGTTTTTTATTCCTGTTTTCGTTCTTTTTTCTTTTTTCTTTCTGTCTTTTCTTTTTGGTTCCCTTTCTTCGTTCCTGCTTTCTGGTCTTTCCCTGTCTTCCCTTTTTCCTACATTCCTTCTTCTTTCAAATTTTTGGGGTGCCCCCCACCCCCTTTTTTTCTTTCTTTTCTTTCTGTCTTTTTCTTTCCCCTATCTTCTTATTTTTTTCCTTCCCGCTCACTGTTTTTCCCTTTTTTTCCCTTTTTTTCTATTCGTTTTTTTTTGTCTTTTTTGTTTCCTCTTTTTCCTTCCCCTTTTCCCTTTATTTCCCTTCTTTTTGTTCTGTCCCTTTTCGTTTCCCGCCCTTTTTGTTCCCTATTTCTTCTTCTTTTTCCCTTTTATTTTTCCCCTTTCTGTCTTCCTTTTTGGCCCCTTTCTGTTTTCTATTTCCCTTTTCCCCCTTTTTTGTCTTCCCCCGTCTTTTCTTGTTCTGTTTTCTGTCCCGTTTTTGTTCCCCTTTTTTTTCTGTCTTCTTTCCCCTTTTGTCTGTCTTCTGGTCCCCTTTTTTATTTTTCCCTTCTTCTTTTTGGTTTTTTCCCTTCTTTCTTCCTTTCCTTTTTCCCGTTTTTTGTTCCCTTTCCGTCCGAACTTCTTTTCCATTCCCTTTTTCCCGTCTTCCCTTTTGTTCTCTTTTTCTTCTGTCTTTCTTTCTTTCTTTTTGTTCCTTTTTTTTCCCCTTCTTTTTCCCCCTTACCTGGTTTTTGCCCGTCTTTTCTTTCTTTCCTTTCCCTTTCTTTCCCCCAGTCCCTTTTTTTTCCTTTTTTTTGTCTTTTCCCGTCTTTCATTTTCTTTTTCTAACTTTCTTTTCCCCCGTTTTTTCTGTTTTTCCCTTTTTCTTTCCCGTCTCTTCGTTTTCCCTTTTCTGTTTTTGCTTTTCTTTCTTCCTTTTTCCCCTTTCCTTCCCCTGCTTTTTTTCTGGTCGTCTTTTTTCCTTCCCCGGGTTTTCTTTTCCTTCTTCCTGTTCCCTTTCCTTTTCTTATTCTTTCTGTTTCTTCTTTCCTGTCTTTTCTTTCCCCTCCCCTTTTCCTTTTTTCCCTACTCTTTTTCCTTTTTTCCCCCGGTTTTTTTTCCTTTTTCTTTCCCCGTTCCTTCTTCTTTTTTCCCCCTTTTCTGCTGTCTTTCTGCCCCTTTTACCCTTCCTTTTCTGTCCTTTTTTGCTGGCCCCGTTTTCCCGGTCCCCTGTTTTCTATTTCTGTTTGGTTCCCGTTTTTTTCGTATTCTTCTTTTTCCCCTGGCTTCCTTTCCCTTTTCTTCTGTTTTTTTTCCCTTTTTCTTTTTGTCTGGTTCCCTTTTGTTTTCTGTCCCCTTTCTTTTCTGTTTCCCTTTCTGTTCCTTCCCCCTTTTTCATCCTTTTTTTTCCCGGCCTTTCTGTTCCCTGTTTTTTTCCCTTCTTTCCCCTGTCCCGTCTTTTTCTTTCTTTTGATTTCCCCTTTCCCCTTTTTTTTTTTCCCCTGTCCTTTTTTTTCTGCTTTGCCTTTCTTTTCCTTTTTCTTCTGTCTTGTTCCCGTTTCCCTTCTTCTTTTTTTGTCCTTTTAGTTTTTTGGTTTCATTCTTTATTCCCCTGTCTTTCCTTTCTGTCCCTTTTTTTTTCTTCCTTTCCCCTTTTTTTCTGTCCTTTTTCCCGTCTCTTCTCCTTCTTTCTCTTTTTCTTTTTTCTTTCGTCTTTTCTGTTCTTTTCTGCGTTCCCTTTTTTTTGCTCCTTTCCTTTTCGATTCCTTCTTTTCCCTTTTTTTCCTCCCGATTTCCTTTCTTCCGTCTCCCGTCCGTTTTTTCAAATTTTGTTTGGTTTTTATCCGTCTTTTTGTCTCTGTTTCCCTTTTTTCCCCTTTTGTCTTTTCTTTCTTTCCACTTCTGTTTTTTTCCCTTTCCCCCTTTTGTCCTTTCCCTTTTCTGGTTTCCCTGTCTTCTGTCCTTTCTGTCTTTCCCTTTTTTCTTCTTTTCTTTCCCTTTTTTCCTTTTCCCCTTTCTCTTCCCTTTTTTCATATTTTCTTTCCCGTCTTTCTTTCTTCTGTCTTTATTTTTCTTCTCTTTTCCCCCCTGTTTTTTTCTTTCCTTTCGTCTTTTTTCCCGTCTTTTTCGAAATTTTATTCTTCCCTGGTTTTTCCCTTTTAGTCTTTCTTTTTTTCCCCTTCCTTCTCCTTTCTGTTCCTTTTCTTTCTTCTTTTTGTTCTTTTTTTCCTGATTTTTTGTCCCTGTACCCTGGGGTTTCCGTTCCCCTTCCTTTTAGATTTTTTCTTTCCCCTTCTTTCCCTTTCTGTTTTCCTGTTTTTCTTCGTTTTTCTGTCCTTTCTGTCCCCTGTTCTTCCCCTTTTAGATTTCTGTTCTTTTTTTCCCCCTTTTCCCTTTCGTTTTTCCCTTTCTTCTGGGCTTTCTTTTGTCTTTTCCCTTCCTTTTTTCTTCTTTTCCCGTCTTTTGCTTTTTCCTGTTCCTTTTTCTTCTTTTTGTTTGTTTGCTGTTTTCCCCCTGTTCTGTTTTTTTTCTGTTTTTCCTGGTTTCCCCTTTCCCCGGTTTTTTTTCTTTCTGTTTTTTCTGTTACTTTCTTCTTCTCTTTTCTTTTTTTGTTTTTTTTCTGTCCTTCTTTTTTCTTCTTCCCTTTTTCTGTTTCTGTTTTCCTGTCTGTTCTTTTTCTTTTCTTTTTGTTTCCCCTTTTTTGTTTTTTTCCCCCTTTTTTTCTTTCTTTCAGTTCTTTCTCTTTTTTTTTTTTCCCTTTTCCCGCTCTTTTTTTCTGTTCTTTCCGATTCTGTTTTCCCTTTTCCCTTTCCCGTCTTTTCGTTCCTTTTTTCCCCTTTCTGTCCTTTTTTTTTTTTTCTTTTTTTCTGTTCCTTTTTTCCTGTTTGTCTTTTCTCCTGTCGTTTTTAATCCCTTTTTCCTTTTTTCCCCCCCATTCCCCTTTTTTTTCCCCTCTGAAATTTTTTATATTCTTTCCCCTTTTTTCCTGTTTTCTGTTTTTCTGTTTCTTCCTTTTCCGTTTCTTTTTTTTCAGTCTTTCCTTCCTGTTTTCCTTTATTTTCCCGTTCTGCCTTTTTTGTTTTCCCTTTTTTATTTTCTTTTTTCTTTCCTTTTGCTTTTTAATTTTCGTCTTTCATTTTCTGTCCCCGGTTTTTTTTTCTGTCTTTTTTCTGTTTTTTCTGTTTTCCTGTTTCTTCTTTTTGTCTTCCCCTTCTTCCTATTTTGTCTCTTTCCCTTTTTTCTGTCTTTTTCTTTTTTCCCCTGTTTTACTGCCCTGTCTTTCTTTTTTTTCCTCTTCTTTTTGTCTTTCCCTTTTATTTCCCTTTTTTCTCTGTCCCGTTTTTTTCCTCTTTCTTTCTTTCTTTTTTTCTTTTTCCCCATTCCCTATTTGGCTTTTTTCCTGTTCCCTTTTTTTCTGTTCTTCCTTTTTTTCTTTTTCTGCTTTTCCTCTATTTCCTTTTTCCCGTTCTTCCTTTTTCCGTTTTTCTGTTTCCTGTTCTAAATTTCCCCCCCCCGCCCCCTAGTCTGTTTCTTTTTTTCTTTTCTGGTTTTTTTCCTTCCCGTCTTTTTGTCCCCCTTCTGTCTTTTTCCCTTTTTCTATCCTTTTCTTTTTTCTGTTCTTTCGTTTTTTTCCCCCCCCTGTCGTCTGCTTTCTTTCCCTTTTGCTCTTTCTGTTCCCTTTTTTTTCCCGTTTTTGTCCTTTCTTCCCCCGTTCCCTTTTTTTCCTGTTCTGTCTTAATTTCCCGTCTTTTTCCCCTGTTTTCTTCTTTTTCCCCCTTTTCAATTTGCCTTCTTTTTGCTCCCGCTTCCCTTTTTCTCTTCCCTCTTTGGTTTCCCCTGCCTTTCCCGTCTTTTCCCTTTCTGCCTGTCCCTTTCCCCGTCTTTGTTCCCTTTTTGTTTTTTTTCCTTTTTCTGTTTTTTTGTCTGTCCTTTTTTCTTCTGTCTTTTTGTTCGTTTTGTCTTTTAATTCTATTTTTAGCTTTTGTCTGTTTTTTCTATTTCCCGTCTGTTTCTTTTTCTGTTTTTGTCCTGGTCTTATTTCCCTTTTTTTTTTCCCTGTTTTGGGCCTTCTGTTTTTCCCTTTCCTTCTGCTTTCGGTTTCTTTCCCCTTTTTGTTTGTTTTTTCTTCTGTCCTCCCGTCTTTTGGTTTTTCTTTGGGCCTTCCTTTTAAGGTTTCATTTTTGCCCGTTTCTTCGGGCTTTTTTTCCTTTTCTTTCTTCCCTTTCTGCGTCTTTTTTCCTTCTTTTTCCTTCTCTGCTGCTTTTTGTTCTGCTTCTTTTTTCCCGTTTCCCCTTCTTCCCTTTGATTCTGTTTCCTTTTTGGTTTCCGTCGTTCTTTCCTTCCTTTTTGTTCTGTCCCTTTTCCCCTTTGTCTTCTTTCCTAATTTTTTTCCTATTCTTCTGCTTTCCCGTTTCCTTTCTTTCATCCTTTTTCTTTCTTTCTTCCCCCTTTTTGTTTTCTGTCTCCCTTTCTTTCAAATTTGTCTGTTTTCCCGTTTCTTTTTTTCCCCTGTTTTGTTTTTTTTAATCTTCTTTTTCGTTCCCCGTTTTCCCCTTTTGTCTTTTTTCTCCATCTTTTTCTGTCCCTTTTTTCCTTGTCTTTTCCTGTTTCCTTTTTTTCCTGGTTTTTCTTCTTTTGTTTTGTCTTTCCCGGCCCCATTTTTTCCCCCTCCCTTTTTTCCCTTTCTTTTTTTCTTTTTTTTCCCCTGTCCCTTTTTTCCCCCTTCCCCTTTTTTCTTTTCTGTCCTTTTGTTTTTGTTCCCTTTCCCCTTTTTTCTGTCTCCCTTTTTGTTTTCTGTCCTTTTTGTTTCTGTTTTCTTTACTGCTGCTTTCCGGTCTTTCTTTCTCTTTTTTTCTGTTCTTCTTTTTCCCGGTTTTTTCTTCCGTTCTTTCCCCTTTTTCCCCGCATTTTTTGTCTGTTTTCTGCCTGTTTCGTTTCTGTCTTTCTGTTTTTCCCTTTTTGTCTTACTTCTTTCCCATTGTTCCTTTTTTCATTAAATTTTGTCTTCTTTTTTTTTCCTTTATTTCCCCGCTCTGTTTCCTTTTCAATTTTCTTTCTTTTCTTTTCCCCTTTTTTTTCTGGCTTTTCTTTTCTTTGTCTTTCTGTTTTTGGCTTTCCCTTTTGTTTTTTCTGCCCGTTTTGTCTTTGTCTGCTTTCTTTCCTTCTGTTTTTCCCGGGCTCTTCTTTCTTTCTTTCTTTTTCTATTTTTTTATTTTTTTCTGTCTTTTTTTGCCCCCCTGTCCTTTGCACCTTTCTGTCTTTTCTGTCTTTGGGGTTTTTTTGCTTTTCTGTTTTGAATTTTCCTTTTTTTTTTTCCCTTTTTTTCTGTTCTTTTCCTCCTTCCCCCCCTTTTTCCCAATCCCCGCTTTCTTTTGTCTCTTCCCCCTGTCTTCTTTTCTGGTTTGCCCCGCGTCTTTCTTTCCCCTTCTTCCCGGGTTTTTTTCCCTTTTCTTTTCCCGTTTCCCCCCGTCTGTCTTTCTTTCCTTCTTTTACTGTTTTTTATTTTTCCCCCTTCCTTTTTCTTTTTCCCTTCCTTTTTCCCCTTTTTCCCTTTTTTCTTGTCCCTTTTTTCTTTTCCCCCCTTTCTTGCCCGTTTTCTATTTCTGTTTTTAGGTCCTTCCTGTCCTTTTTTCCTTCTTTTTGTTCCTTTTTTCTTTTCCTTTTTGCTTTATCCTTTTCAGATTCGTCCCTCCCATTTTTTCCTTTTCTTTGGGCCCCTTTTCTGTCTTTCTGATTCCCTTTTTCTTCTTTTTCCCTAAATTTTTTCCCTCTGTTTTTCAAAGTTTTTTGATCCTTCCTTTCTTCTGTTTTTTCCCGTTCTGTTTTTTCTGCCCCCTTTTTTCCCCCTTTTCTTCCCCTTTTCTTTTCCTTTTGGTTTTTTTCCCGTCTGTTTTTTTTCCTGTCCTGTTTCTTTTTTTCCTTTTTCCCCCTCTCTTTCCTGTTCCCGCTGAAATTTCTTTCTGTCTTTTTTCCTGCCTTTCTTTTGTCTGTCCGCTTTTGCCGCTTTCCTTTTTTCTGGGCTTCCCGGTTTTTTTCTGCCCCTTTTTTCCCGTCCCTTTTTTTCTGGGTTTCTTCTTTCTGTTTCTTTTTTTCTGTTTCTGTTTTTTCGTTTCCCCCCTTTCCGCCCCTTCTTTTTGTTTCCTTTTGCCCTGTGTCTTTTAGATCTCTTCTGTTTTCCCGCTTTCCTTTTTTGTCCCGTTTTTTTTCCTGTTCTTTTTTTTCTGCCCCCTTCTTTCTGGGCCCCCCTTTTTTCTGTTTCCTGTTCCTTTTTTCATTCCCTGTCTTTTTCCTGTTTTCTGTCTTTTTTCTTTCCCGGCCCCTTATTTTATAATCCCCGTTTTTCCCCTTTTCTTTCTTTCAGGCCTTTCTTTTTGTCTTCTTTTTGTTCTGTCTTTCTTTCTTTTCTTCTCCTTTTCTTCTTCTTTTTTCCCTTTCCTCTTTCAACTGTCTCTTTCTTCCCGTCTTTTGGTTTTTTTCTTCCTTTTTTCCTTTTTCTCTTCCCTTTTCCCTTTTTTCCCTTTTTTCCTTCTGTCCTGTTCGGGGCTGTTTTCTTCTGTTCTTCCTTTTTTTTCTTCTTTTTTTTTGTCTGTCTCTGTCTTTCTGTCTGTCTTTCTGTCTGTCTTTCTGTCTCTGTCTTTCTGTCTCTGTCTTTCTGTCTCTGTCTTTCTGTCTCTGTCTTTCTGTCTCTGTCTTTCTGTCTCTGTCTTTCTGTCTCTTTCTGTTTGTCTGTCTGTCTCTGTCTTTCTGTCTGTCTGTCTCTGTCTGTCTCTGTCTCTCTTTCTGTCTCTGTCTTTCTGTCTCTGTCTTTCTGTCTCTGTCTTTCTGTCTCTGTCTTTCTGTCTCTGTCTTTTTTTTTTTTTTTAAACAAATTTTATTGCATTTTCAAACCTTTACAGTGAAGAAATATCTCTGACATTAATAGTGGGTCTTATCACGTATTGGCATAATCTCCGCGGCCTGTGCTGCGAATATGGAGAAATACATACAGAGGAAAACACAACTTACAAAGGTATAAAAAGAAATTAAACAAAATATCAACACTTACTAACGTGTATATTGGTCCGATCTTCATCTCTCGCGACAGTTGTGGTCCTCTATGTAAACCCCCCTACATAAGGCTAAAGTTCCTCAGACCTGAAGTCTCCCCAGCGTGCCCCCAATCCCTTCCCTACAGTACCAATCGGTATACTTGAACCTCTGCATAAGGGCTTCTATCTCCCTGTCGGAATAATGTGATTCTATGAAGGTTCTCCAACGTCTGAAGAACCCTGGGGTTCGGATCTCCTTACGCCTCTCTGTCTCCAGTCTGTCCGCTATAAGATAATCCTCCAGCTGCTTTATGACCCCGGAGATTGACGGGAGAGTGGGCTTCAGCCATAACTGCAAGAGGCTTCGTTTTGCTGCCAAAAGGGCAATGTGAACTATTCCCGGGAAACCGGTGGAGTGGACTGACTCCTCAGAACCCTCTCCCCCATCCGCGTCCGGAGGCCTGGGGCAGTGGAAGATCAGGAGTTCATAATGTTTCTCTAGGGTGACCCCGAAGTGAAGCTGAATATACTGAAGGACAGTGTCCCAGTAGGATTGTGTATAGCTGCATTCCCACAGACCGTGCCATAGGTCCGTTTTATGTGTGCCACATTTAGGGCAGTGCTGCAATCTATCGGGGAAGTTCTGAGAGGGGGGGAGATTGAAGGGCGTAGTGGCGTTGTGTATTTCTTGAAGTAAGTTTCCCGCCAGGTCTACAGTGATTTTTTTTCCGTACGGTCACCCACCCTTCGGGTTCTATCTGGGAATCTGGGCTTACCCAACGGGGCCCCAGTATGGAATGCCTGAGAAGCTACCCTTTCCTGCCCCCCCCCTCATGTCAGCGTAAGCCTCGTGACAATATGTCTCCTGTGAGTGGGGGGAAAAAAATGTCAAAATCGTTAGGAAAGTCTCCTTGGGGATCTCTTAGTCCCCCATTACAGAAATGGAAGAGTGATAGGCAGCCAAAATGTGATTTGGGTAAGGAAAAAACCTCTCCGCATCTCGAGGGCTTTAGCATCCCCGAAAATCACTTGCATAAAAACTGTCCCGCGTTGGCCAGACCTGCCCCCCCCCATTTTAAAACATGGGTTACTTGACCCAGGGGAAAAAATCGGGGGGCCCCCAAATGGGCATGTCCTTGGAGAGGCAAGGGAAAAGGGCCCAAAGGGCTTTTCCCTCGCCTTTCCGGGCCCCATTTTGTGTCCCCGGAACAGGGGGGCAATTTAATCGGAGAGGGCAGTTTTGGATACCTGGTAGGAGAAAGGGCCTGTGGGTGCCAAAGGGCGCATCAACTTCTTTCTAATTCCCAATTGAGAAGCGGGAACGCCCCCCCAATCCAGCCCCTTTGATGTGACGAGTCAGACGGGCCGGGTTTTAAAAACCCCCTAACATCGGGGAGATTCACCCCCCCATGCCCTTTAAACTGGCAGGATCAGTTTATGTAGCGAAATACGGGGTTTTTTCCCGCCCTATAAATCTGGGGCATGAGTTAATGGGGTTGAATCTGTGTTTGAGCGGGAATGGGGGGGTCTGTGGGGGTATAGCAGCTGTGGGAAGCGCCTCTTTATGGCTGGCACTACCGGCAAGTGCAGTGGGTGAGGTCCAACGCTTCAGGTCCTGGGAGTTTTTATTTATAAGGGGGGAAAATTTATTTAATTTAACACAGTTGGTGCCCCCGACCCACCTTGATCCCAAGTAGGTATGTGTTCCGAGCCCGGGTAATGTCTAACCCTGTTCGCCACGGGGGACTGTGATAGCTTCGGGCCCATTTCTAACAATTCACTCTGGGGCACTTTACTTTATACCCTGATAGCGTGCCCAAATAAGCAGCAAATCCAGCACTGGAGGAGCTGGGTCAGGGGAGCAGAATGAATAGTATGAGTCGTCTGCAAAAAAGCGGTCTTCACCCCTTTTTCTCCTATCTGGATCCCCGAGAAGAGGCAGAATCTTTAAGTACCCGTGCCAAGGTTCTTGGGCCAAAAATTAAAAAGTGGGGAGAAAAATGGGCATCCCTCCTTGTCCCTTTATGAAAAGGGGGATTTTTGGGGGAAAAGGAAACCCGGAGTAGGGTTTTGGCTGTTGGGGGTCGTAGATGGCCGAGAAAACGCCTAAACGTCCCTGTAATTCCCATGGGATCCAGGACAAAACCCCAAACCCGTCCCTTCGCACATTATGAAGGCCCTTTTTTGCAAATTTAAAGGGCCCCCAGGACAGGCCTCTCTCCTGGCATGGTTTTTTTGTCGGACCCTTTCCAATACCGCTAGCACTTTCCTGATGTTTTTCCCCCTCCGCTCTTCCCCTTTATGAAAAACCCTTTTTTGGGGGGGGTCCAATCAATTGCGGGTTAAAAAAGGCGAGGCGATCAGCCAGTATTTAGAACAAGATTTTTTGGGCAATGTTATGGGGAATGGGCCTACACTCACCCCGGGCCCTTTATTGGTACACCTGTCCAACTGCTCGTTTACAACTTAATTTTCTAATCACCCAATCCATGGCGGGGGAATCAGGCATTTTGGCCCTTAGACGGTCAAGACAATCTCCGCAGTTCAAACCCAGCACAGTAGGGGGAAAAGAAAGGTGATTTGGTGCCTTTTTAACGTGGATGGTTTTTGGTGCCAGAAGGGCTGGTCGAGTTTTCAGAAACTGTGTCTCCTGGGATTTTCTCGCACAAACCATCTCTAGGGTTTACAGAGAATGGTCCAAAAAGAAAAAAACATCCAGTGAGGGCATCCTGTGGGTGAAATGCCTTGTTGAGCCAGAGGTCAAAGGAGAATGGGCAGCTGGTTCGGCTGTAGAAGGAACAGTGACCAAATAGACCCCTTTTTCAACCAAGGGAGGAGAAGAGCTCTCTGAACGCACAGTACGGCGAACTTTGAGGCAGATGGGCTACAGCAGCAGAAGACCACACCGGGTGCCACTTTTCCCTTTTAGCTAAGAACAGGAAAAAAGAGGCTCCAATTTGCCCCCGTCATCGAAATTGGACGTAGAAATTGGAAAAACGTTGCTGGTTTATGAGTCTCGATTTTGTGTGACTTCAGATGGGAGGGTCAAAATTTGGCGTCAACAACTAAAAACTGGAAACCCTCGGCCTTGTACAAAGGTTTTTAAATTTGGGGGGGTTTGGGGGTGTCATGGTGGGGGGAAAATTTTTTTGGACTCTTTTGGGCCCCTTGGTACCAAATTTACATGTTGCCAACCCTTGTGGAATCTATGCCCCGAAGAATTTAGGCAGTTCTGAAGGTAAAAAGGGGGTCAACCCCTTACTAGCATGGGGTAACTAATTAAGTGGCCGGTTTAGGTATATATGCAGGGAGCCGGGTTTTCCCTT
>JAODAL010084422.1:0-10922 GCA_025379985.1 Phyllomedusa bahiana
CCTTTCGCCCCAAAGTGAAAAAAAAAAAAACCTATTGAAATGTATACGGGTAAAAAAAGGATTTTTTGCACCCACAATACACCTGGGACACAAAATTGCTGTATTCAATTTTTAAATGCAAAGTGGTCTATGAACAAAGCTGGCCTGCGCCAAAGTGAAAAAAAAACCTATCTGAAATTTAAACGGATAAAAAAGTTGAGTTTTGCACCTATCAAATACACCTGCGGTGACTACAAAAATGCTCGTATTCAAATTTAAGTGCAAGTGCTCTAGACAAAGCAGGTCTGCGCCCCAAAGTGAAAAAAACACCTATTGTCTGAAATGTGTTTCGGATCATAAAAGTTGAGTATTTGCACTATCAAAATTCACCTGCGGTGATACAAAATTCTGTATTCAATTTAGTGCAAGGTGGGCTTCTATAACAAGCTGGCCTGCGCCAAAGTGGAAAATAAAACAACCTATCTGAAATGTATATTGGATAATAAAAGGTATTTTTTGCCCTATCAAATACACCTGCAGGTGACAACAAAATTGCTGTATTCCATTTTAAGTGCAAGGTGGCTCTATGAACACAGGACTGCTGCGCCCCAAGTGAAAAAAACACTATCTGAAATGTATACGGATTATAAAAAAAAATAAAGTATTTTTTGACCTATCAAATTACTATGCGTGACTACAAAATTGCTGATTCCAATTTAAGTGCAAGTTGGCTCTATGAACAAGCTGGCCTGCGCCAAGAGTGAAAAAAAAACCTATCTGAAATGTATAGAGATAAAATACAAAGGGAAGAAAGGGCCCCTGTATTTTTTGCACCTTTCAAATACACCTGGGATGACTACAAAATTGCTGTTTCCAATTTAAGTGCAAGTGTCTATGAACAATGCTGGCCTGCGCAAAGTGAAAAAAAACACCTATCTGAATGTATACGGATAATAAAAAGGTATTTTTTGCACTTTCAAATAAACACCTGCGGTGATACAAAATTTGCTGTATTTCCAATTTAAGTGCAAGTTGGCTCTATGATACAAGCTGGCCTGCCGCCAAGTGAAAAAAAACCCTATCTGAAATGTATTCGGATAATAAAAGGTATTTTTTGCACTTTACAATACACCTGCGGTGACTACAAAATTGCATGTATTCCCAATATTAAGTGCAAGTGGCTCTCTGAACAAAGCTGGCAGCTGCTCCCAAAGTGAAAAAAACTCCTATCTGAAATGTAATACGGATAACTTAAAGGTTATTTTGTTGCACTAGCAAATAACACTGCGGTGACTACAAAATTGCTGGTATTCCAATTTAAGTTAAAGTGGCTCTATGAAACAAGAGTGGCCATTGCACAACGTGAAAACAAACACCTATTCTGACAATGCATATGGATAATATAAGTTCAGTTTTGCACCTATCAAAATACACCGCGGTGACTATTACAAAATTGCTGATTCCAATTTTAAGTGCAGGTGTGGCTCTGATGAACAAAGCTGGCTGCGCTAAAGTGAAAAACACCTATCTAAATGTATTCGGATAATAAAAGTTGAAGATTTGCACCTATCAAATGACACTTGCGGTGACTACAAAATTTGCTGTATTCAATTTAACGTGCAGGTGGCTTGATGAACAAAACTGGCTCTGCGCCAAAGTGAAAAAAACAACTATCTGAAATGTATAGGGATATAAAGTCTTTTTTGCACCCATCAAATACATCTGCGATAACTACAAAATTGCTGTATTCCAATTTAAGTGCAAGGTGGCTCTATGAACACAGCTGGCCTGCGCCAAAGTGAAAAAAGCACCTATCTGAAATGTATACGGATAATAAAAGTTGAGATTTGCACTTGTCAAATACACTGCGGTGACTTACAAACATGCTGTATGCCAATTCAAGTGCAAGGTGGGGCTTTTTGAACAAAAGCTGGCCTGCGCCAAAGTGAAAAAAAAATACCTATCTGAAATGTTTATAGGAAACATAAAAGGTATTTTTTGCACCTATCAAATACACCTGCGGGATTGAATACAAAAATTTTCTGTATCAATTTAAGTGCAGGGTGGCTCTATGAACAAAGCTGGCCTGCGCCAAAGTGAAAAAAAAAACTACCTATATGGAATGTATACGGATAATAAAAGGTTTATTTTTTGCCTATCAAATTACACCTGCGGTGAATACAAATTGCTGATTCCCAATATAAGTGCAAGGTGGATCATATGAATAAAGCTGGCCTGCGCCAAAGTGAAAAAAAACACCTATCTGAAATGTATAGGATAATCAAAAAAGTATTTTTTGCACCTATCAAATAACCTGCGGTGACTACAAAATGTGCTGTGTTCCAATATAAGTGCAAGGTGTCTCTATGAAAAAGCTGGCCGTGCGCCAAAGTGAAAAAAAAAAACACCATATCTGAAATTTATACGGATATAAAAGTATTTTTTGCACTATCAATACACACTGCGGTGGTGACTACAAAAATTGCTGTTTTCCATTTAAGTTGCAAGAGTGGCTCTATAAACAAAGTTGGCCTGCGCCAAGTGAAAAAAACACCTATCTGAAAAATTGCAGTATGGATAGAGAAATTTAGTTTTTTCACCTATCAAATACACCTGCGGTGACTACAAGATTGCTGTATCCAATTTAAAGTGCATAGTTGGCTCTATGAAACAAAGGCTGGCCTGCGCCAAAGTGAAAAAAAACACCTATTGAAATGTATTCGATATAAAGTTGCAGATTGGACCTATCAAATACACCTGCGGTGACTACAAAATTGCTGTTGTTATTCCAATTTAAGTGCATGAGTGGCTCTATGACAAAGCCTGGCCAGCGCAGCCAAAGTGAAAACAACACCTACCTGAAATGTATACGATAATAAAAGGTATTTTTTTGCACTATCAACTACACCTGCGGTGACTACAAAATTGCTGTATTCAATTAAAGGTGCAAGGTGCGGCTCTTATGAACAACAGCTGGCCTGCGCCAACAGTGAAAAAACACCTATCTGAAATGTTTACGGATATAAAAGGTTATTTTTGCACCTTTCGAATTACACCTGCGGTGACTACAAAATTGCTGATTCCCAATTTAGTGCAAGGTGGGCTCTATGAACAAAGCTGGCCTGCGCAAAGTGAAAAAAACACCTATCTGAAATGTATACGGATATAAAAGGTATTTTTTGACCTATCAAATATCACATGCGGTGACTACAAAATTGCTGTTATTCAATTTAAGTTCAAAGTGCTCTATGTTTTTTTTAACAAAGCTGGCCTGGGCCAATGTGAAAAAAACCCTAATCTGAATATGCAATGGATAATATAAGTTCAGTTATTTGCACCTATCAAACACTTACACATTGCGGTGGACTACAACATTGCTGTATTCCAATTTAAGTGCAGGTGGCTTCTATGACAAAGTGGCCTGCGCCAAAGTGAAAAAAACACCTATCTGGAATGTATTACGGATAATAAACGTATTTTTTGACCTATCAAATACAATGCGGTGACTTCAAAATTGCCTGTATTCCCAATTTAAGTTCAAGGGTGGTCCGATGAACGCAAAGTGGCTGCCCAAGTGAAAAAAATGAAAAAAAAACACCTATTGAAATGTATTGGATAATAAAAAGTTGAGATTTGCACCTATCAAATACATTGCGGTGGACTACAAATTGCTGTATTCATTTTAAGTGCAAGGTGGCTCTATGAACAAAACTGGCCTGCGCCAAAGTGAAAAAAACACCTATCTGAAATGTATACGGATAATAAAAGGTATTTTTTGCACCCATCAAATACATCTGCGATAACTACAAAATTGCTGTATTCCAATTTAAGTGCAAGGTGGCTCTTTGGAAGAAAGCTGGCTGGCCAAAGTGAAAAAAACACCTATCTGGAAATGTATATGGATAACTAAAAGTTGAGATTGCACTATTCAACATTACACATGCGGTGATTACCAAATTGCTGTATTCCATATAGTGCAAGGTGGCTCTAGAACAAAGCTCGTGGCCTGCGCCAAATGTGAAAGAAAAAACCTATTGAAATGTTATACGGATAATAAAAGTATTTTTTGCACCTATCAAATACACCTGCGGTGACTACAAATTGCTGTATTCCAACTTTAAGTGCAGGTGGGCTCTATGAACAAAGCTAGGCCTGCGCCAGTGAAAAAAAAACGACCTATCTGAAAAATGTATAGGATAATAAATGGTATTTTTTGCACTATCAAATACCTGCGGTGGACTACAAAATTGCTGTATCCAATTAGTGGCAAGGTGGCTCTATGAACAAAGCTGGCCTGCGCCAAAGTGAAAAAAAACACATATCTGAAATGTATACGGATAATAAAGTATTTTTTGCATCCTATCAAATACACTGCGGTGACTACAAAATACTGTTTCAATTTAAGTGCAAAAGTGGCTCTAAAACAAAGCTGGCTCCTGCGCAAAGTGAAAAAAACACCTATCTGAAATGCATAGGGATAGTAAAAATTTAGTTTTGCACCTATCAAATACACCTGCGGGACTACAAGAAATTACTGTATTCCAATTTACGTGCAAGTGTGGCTCTTTATGAACAAAGTGGCCTGCGCCCAAAGTGAAAAAAACACCTATCTGAAATGTATTCGGATAATAAAAGTTGAGATTGGCACCTATCAAATACACCTGCGGTGACTACAAAATGTGCTGTTCCAAATTAAGGCCTGGTGGCTTATAACAAGTGGCCAGACGCCAAAGTGAAAAAAAACCACCTGAAATGTATAGGGATAATAAAAGGTATTTTTGTGCACCTATCATATACACCTGCGGTGACTACAAAATTGCTGTATTCCCATTTAAGTGCACGGTGGCTCTATGGAACAAAAGCTGGCCTGCGCCAAAGTGAAAACAACACCTTATCTGAAAAGTATAAGGATATAAAAGTTTTATTTGCACCTAGCAAATCAACTGCGTGGTGACTAAAAATCGCTGTATTCAAATTAAGTGCAAGGTGGCTCTATGAACAATGCATGGCCTCGCGCCAAAGTGAAAAAAAAACCTATCTAGAAATGTATTAGGATAATAAAAGGTATTTTTTTGCCCTTTCGAAATAACCTGCGGTGACACAAAAATGCTGTATTCCACTTTAAGTGCAAGGTTTGCTCTTATGAACAAAGCTAGGCCGCGCCAAAGTGAAAAACAACACCTATCTGAAATGTTACGGATAATAAAAGTTTTTTTTGCACTATAAATCACCTGCGGTGACTACAAATTGCTGTATTCCAATTTAAGTTCAAAGTGGCTCTGATGAAAAAAGCTGGCTGCGCCCCAAAGTGAAATAACACCTATCTGAAATGCATTATGGATATATATAAGTTCAGTTTTGCACCTATTCAAATACACTGCGGTGATACAAAATTGTGTATTCCATTTAGGCAAGGTGGCTCTAATGAACAAAGCTTGCTGCGCAAAGTGAAACAAAACACCTATTTGAAATGTATACGGATAATAAAAAGTATAAATAAAAGTAAAAATTTTTTTGCACTATCAAATTCACTGCGGTGACTACAAATAAATTAGATCTGTATTCCAATATTAAGTGCAAGGTGGCTCTATTGACAAAGCTGGCCTGCGCCAACGCGTGAAAAACACCTATCTGAAATGTATTCGGATAATAAAAGTTTAGATTTTCACCTATCAAATACACTTGCGGTGACTACAAAATTTGTGTATTCCAATTTAAGTGCTAGGTGGCTCTAAGAAACAAAAATGCCTGCGCCAAGTGAAAAAAACACCTATCTTCACTGATAGGCATAATCCAAGGACAAAAAATCACCCTCACCCACAACTTCTCACCACACCACCAAATAATCCAAAACTTTACTTTTACTGAATACCCCATATTATTCCTATCCCCCCCACTATCCCCACAAAATTAACCACCAATTATCTCAATATACAACACCAACCCATGGATCCACCCCAATATACACCAACCTATCCTTATTAACATCCCCCCTATTATTCCCCCTATCCCCCCCCCCACAATCCCATACAACCTTCACCAACCCTTACAAAAAATCACACCCACCCAATTTATACACCCCAATCAGACACAACCCCAAAACTATCTTATTAACATCATCCCCCCTATCACTATTTCCCACTAATATCCACCCCTGTGTTTTGTCATATATCTTACAATGTCACAACACTTACAAAAAATCCCTACCCTCCCCGCCGTGTGTGTTTATGATAACTCTTACCATCATACAACCCACCACTTCCCTATTACAACCCCTAAACATTAACCTCCATATACAAACACCCCACACACTCACTCGCCCATCACCCCCCCCCATTTATATTACAAAATTTATATTTATGCACCAATCAAATACACCTGGCGGTGACTTACAAAATTGCTGTCTCGCTCACAATTTATCTCCGGTTGGCTTCTTCCATCGAACCCTCGCCACACGCCCCCCCCCCCCCCCCCCCCCCCCCCCCCCCCCCCCCCCAGGTCCTTCGCCGATGAAAAAAAAAACACCCTATCTGTAATGGTTTACGGGATAATAAAGGTATTTTTTGCACCTATCAAATACACCTGCGGTGACTACAAATTGCTGGTATATTCATTTAAGTGCCAAAAGTGTCTATAAACAAAGCTGGCCTGCGCCAAAGTGAAAAAAACACCTATCTTGAAATGCATGTGGTATAGTAATAAAATTTAGTTTTGCACTATCAAAAATACACTGCGTGGTGACTACAGCTTGCTGTATTCCAATTTAAGTGCAAGTTGGCTCTAATGAAACAAAGCTGGCTGCGCCAAAGTGAAAATAACACTATCTGAAATGTATTGGATAATAAAAGTTGAGATTTGCACCTATCAAATTTCCACCTGCGGGGACTAAAAAATTGCTGTATTCTC
Source organism: Phyllomedusa bahiana (assembly GCA_025379985.1). NCBI lineage: Eukaryota > Metazoa > Chordata > Amphibia > Anura > Hylidae > Phyllomedusa > Phyllomedusa bahiana. The sequence continues at coordinate 6,886 of JAODAL010084422.1, forward strand.
AATTTAAGGGCATGGTGGGCTCTATGAACAATGCTGGCGCTGCGACCAAAGTGAAAAAAACACCTATCTGAAATGTTAGGATAAAATAGGTTTATTTGACTATCAGAATACCCTGCGGGTGACTACAAATATTTGCTATATTCCAATTTTAGTGCAAGGTGGCTCTGATGAACAAAAGCTTGGCCTGCGCCCCAAAGTGAAAAAAACACCTATCTGAAATGTATACGGATAATAAAAGGTATTTTTTTGCACACTATCAAATCACCTGCGGTGACTAAAAAAAATCGCTGTTTTCAGAATTTAAGTGCAAGGTGGCTCTTTGAAACAAAGCTGGCCTGCGCCAAAGTGAAAAAAAACTATCTGAATAGTTACGGGGATAATAAAAGTATTTTTTTATTTGCACTTTCGGAATACACTGCGGTGACGACAAAATTGCTGTATCCAATTTAAGTGCAAGGTGGCTCTATGAAACAAAGTGGCCTGCGCCAACAAGTGAAAAAAAACACACATCTGAAAGTATACGGATAATAAAAGGGTATTTTTTGGCACTATCAAATCACTGCGGTGACTACAAATTGTCTGTATTCCAATTTAAGTGAAAGGTGGCTCTGATTGAACAAAAGCTGGCCTGACGCCCCCCAAAGTGAAATAAAACACTATCTGAAATGTATACGGTAATAAAAGTATTTTTTGCACCATTTCAAATACAACTGCCCGTGTGGACTAAAAAATCGCTGTGTATTCAATTTAAGTGCAAGATGGCTCTATGAACAAAGCTGGCCTTCGCCAAAGTGAAAAAAAACACCTATTCTGAAATGTATACGGATAATAAAAGGGATTTTTTGCACCTTTCGAATACAACTGCGGTGCTACATAAAAGTGCTTTGTATTCCAATTTAAGTGCAAGTTGGCTCTATGAACAAAGTGGCTGCACCCAAGTGAAAAAACACTATCTGAAATGCATCCCCCCCCCCATGGACCTAGTCCAACATTTAGTTTTGACCTATCAAATCACTCTGCGGTGACTAAAGATTTGCTGTATTTCCAATTTAAAGTGCAAGTTGGCTCGTTGAACAAAGCTGGCCTGCGCCAAAGTGAAAAAAAACACTATCTGAATTGTGATCGGATAATAAAAGTTGATTAGTGACCTATCATATACACCTCGGTGACTACAAAATTTGCGGTATTCCAATTTAAGTGCATGGTTGGCTCTGATGACTAAAGCTGGCCTGCGCCAAAGTGAAAAAAAACCCAATGAAATGTGATACGGATAATAAAGGTATTTTTTGACTACAAATACACCTGCGGTGACTCAAAATTGCTATATTCCAATTTAAGTGCAAGGTGGCTCTCTATGAGCAAAGCTGGCTGCGCCCAAGTGAAAATAAACACCTATTGAAATTATAGGTAATAAAAGGTATTTTTTGCACCTATCAAATACACCTGCGGTCGGACTAAAAAAATCCGCGGTATTAAAATTTAAGTGCAAGGTGGCTTAATGAACATATGCTGGCCTGCGGACCAATAGTGAAAAAAAAAACCTAGCTGAAAGTGTATTCGGATAATAAAGGTATTTTTTGAACCTTTCGAATACACCGGCGGTGACTACAAAAATTGCCTGTATTTCCAATTTAGTGCAAGGTGGCTCTGATGAACAAAGCTGGCCTGCGACCCACCAAAGTGAAAAACACCTATTCTGAAATGTTTACGGATAATAAAAGGTATTTTTTCGCACCTATCAAATACACCATGCGGTGACTACTAAATTGCTGGTATTCCATTAAAGTTTCAAGTGGCTTGATGAACAAAGCTGGCTGCGCCAAAGTGAAAAAAAAACACCTATACTGAAATGCATATGGATAATATAAGTCAGTTTTGCATCCTATCACATTTACACCTGGGCGGTGACTACCAAAATTGCTGTATTCCAAATTTAAGTGCGAGGTGAGCTCTAATGAAAACAATGCTGGCCTGCGCCAAATTGAAAAAAATAAAAACACCTATCTGAAAATGCATATGGATAGTAATAAAAGGTATTTTTTTGCACTATCAAATACACTGCGGTTGACTACATAATTGCTGAATTCCAATTTAAGTGCAAGGTGGCTCTATGGAAACAAAGCTGGCCTGGCCAAAGTGAATAAAACACTATCTGGAAATGTTACGGATAATAAAAGTTGAGATTTGCACCTTTCAAATACACCTGCGGTGATACAAAATTGCTGTTATTCCATTTAAGTGCAAGGTGGCTCTATGAACAAATAGATGGCCTGCGCCAAAGTGGAAAAAAAAAAACACCTATCTGACAATGTATACGGATTAAAAATGGGATTTTTTGGACACCTCATCAAAAACTCCTGCGGTGACTACAAAATTGCTGTATTCCCAAGTTTAAGTGCAAGGTGGCTCTATGAACAAAGCTGGCCTGCGCCAAAGTGAAAAAAACACCTATCTGAAATGTAGATCGGGTAATAAAAGGTATTTATGACACCTATCAAATTCTACAATGCGGTGTCTACAATTGCTGTTATTCTACTTTAGTGTCGAAAAGGTGGATCTTATGAACAAAGCTGGCCTGCGTCAAAGTGACAAAAAAAAACACATATCTGAAAAGTATACGTGATATAAAAGTGATTTTTTGCACCTATCAAATACACCTGCGGTTGCACTACAAAATTGCTGTATTCCAATTTAAGTGCAAGTGGCTCTATAAACAAAAGCTGGCATGCGCAAAGTGAAAAAAAAACACCTATCTGTAAATGTATAGGATAATAAAAGTGGAGTTTTTTCAACCCATCAAATACAACCGGGAGTGACAAAAAAATTTCTGTATTTTAAAAAGTGCAAAAGGGGCCCCTATCAACAAAGTGGACTGCCCAAAATGAAAAAAAAAAATTCGGGAAAAAATACGGATAATAAAAGGGATTTTTTCCCCCTTCAAATAAAAACCGGGAGTGACTAAAAATTTTTTGGGATTCAAATTTAAATGGGAAGGTGCCTCGGAAAAAAAGCTGAACCCGGCCCAAAAAAAAAAAAACACCCATTTGAAAAGATTCCCATAATAAAAGGGATTTTTTTCACCTAATTTAAATTTTAACCCAGTGGGCTTAAAAATTGTGGTTTCAAATTTAGTGCAAGGTGTCTAAAAACAAAGCTTGGAAAATGGCCAAAGTGAAAAAACACCTATTGAAATGTATTTCGGATTTAAAAAAAGTGGAGTTTTTGCACCCATCAAATAACCCGCGTGACTAAAAATTTCTTTTATTTAAATTTTTAAGGGGCAAGGGGCCCCAAACAAAAAAGCTGGACCGCGCCAAAGTGAAAAAAAAACCTATCTGGGAAAAAAAAAACGGAATTTAAAAAAAGGTATTTTTTTTTAAAATAACAAAAAATAAGGGAGTGAATAAAACATTGATGTATTCAAATTTAAGTGCAAGGTGCGTCTATGAACAAAGCTGAACTGTACCAAAGTGAAAAAAAAAAACTATTGAAAAGGCCCAAAGGATAATAAAAGGTTAAATTTTTTTTCACCCACAAATTTCACCCCGGCCCAAGGACTACAAAATTTTCTGTATTTAAATTTAAATGCATGGTGCCTATATGAAAAAAAAACTGGCCTGCGCCAAAGGGGAAAAAAAAAAACCTATCTGAAATGTAAAACGGTAATAAAAGTTTAGTTTTGCACCTATAAAAAACACCTGCCCGGGGACTACAAAATTGCTTTTTATTCAAATTTAAGGGGCAAGGGGCCTCTTAAAAAAGCTGGCCCGGACCAAAATTAAAAAAAAAACCTATTGAAATTATAGGATAATAAAATTGGGTTTTTGGGACCCATAAAATTTCACCTGCGGTGACTAAAAAAATTGCTATATTAAATTTAAGTGCCAAAAGGGGCTCTTAAAAAGTGGGCCCGCCCAAATGAAAAAAAAACCCCATCTGAAATGTATACGGATTTTTAAAAATTTTGGTTTTTCCCCCTATCAAAAAACACCGGGGTTTACTACAAAAAATTTCTTTTTCCCAAATTTTAAATGCCC
>JAODAL010084423.1:0-10922 GCA_025379985.1 Phyllomedusa bahiana
TATGATTTTCCCACTGTAAATAAAGGAGGCTGGGACCCATGTTTTGTTTAGTTTGCAATTTTATTTTGAGGTTGATTTTTATATTAATCAATTTTAACATCTACCTTGGGTCATAATCCAAAATTGTGACGGGTTTACACTCCGTAGTGTTATTAGATACACGTCTTTATTGCGGAATTTAGTAATGAGACTTACTTAAGCTTTGAACTCTATTCATTTTACATGCATTTGATTCCTATGTATGTGTTGTTTTCCTGTACAAATGATGCAACTTTTGATATCTTCCGAAATAAACTTGATTTTGTTTAAAAAAAAATATTTAATGGTACGGTGAATGATACTATTAGAAAGTACTGTTTTTCCTACAAAATAAAAGTTCTCATATGTCTATGTAGATGGAAAAACAAAAAAGTTATGGCTCTTGCAAGGCGAGGAGGAAAAAACGAACATGTCAATCAAAAAAGCGCTTGGTCCTTAAGGCTATGTTCACCACGGCTTAATTGCGGGACGAAATTTACCCCCCGAAATTTAAACCCCGTGTGGACGGGGCGGGGGGGAGCGGGGGAGTGAGGGGGGGCCGGCCACTTCGCCGGCCCATAGACAAATCACAGCTTAGCGGCGAGTAAAACGCCGAAGAAGTGACAAGTAAAATTATCTCCCCGCCCGGCGGCTTCGCCGGGCGGTGGAGAGGAGACGTAATCCATAGTTCTCTATGAGAACTGTGAATTACCGAAATGAATGGCCGTTTTTGGCCCGAAATTTGGCGCACTTCAGCGCGTAATTAGGGACCGAAATACGGCCCATTTTAAGCCGTGTGAACATGCCCTAAGGGGTTAATGTCAGTAAACGTAGATCAGTTAGGGGATTCATTCCAATATCCCTGTTTCTCTGGGACAGTGAAAGGGAAATGTGAGGATACCTGATGGTGTAGGGCAGATGGTTGAAGGTATGGAAGAATTGATGTTGAACAATTGGAGTCCGTGGTTACTTACCTCTCTAGGTTCCATCATTGCCTTTTGTAACTGTATTGCTGCAAAGTCCTCTCTATGATCAGGTGCTTTTTTTGATCATTAAAGAGGTAACCCCACTACAATGATTTTACTTTGAACATGTAGGCAAAGGTAATAATAGACTGTTATCAAATACATTGCTGTTCTGATGTTGCTTTTCCCTTTTAGAACAAGAGCAGATCTTATCTCCTGCTTGTGTACCCCAAGCTTTTCCCCAGATTACTGGCCATCTCTTTTTGCTCTCATTGCTTCAGCTGCCTTGGCCCTGGTGACATTACTCACTGCTGTGTCTTATCAGTAGCACAGAAGCTTGTCTATCTATGTTTGCTAACAAAAATTTACCCTTAAGGCATTTTTCAGTCTTCTATTAGTAGGGGCGTTGCTATGCCAATTTTATCCGGGGTTTTTGCCCCCGATAAAATGGCTGCTGTCCCAAACCTGCTCCGACAGAAGCACCGCTGCCTGCTTAGTAAAAAAACTACTGCTGTACTCCGCAACAGTAAAATGGGCAGTGGCGCGAAAAAAGTGACCCCATCGCGCCGCCGCCTTTCTAAAGCCGATCAGATGTCACTCTGATAACGGGTATATTTTTTTCCCTCATATTTTAGGCAAGTATATAGGTCCCCTTAAAATTTTACCCAGGTACATGGGTCTCCTCCATAGTCAGATAATACTCTTAGTATCATGAGAGCCATTTTAAAACCCCTTAGGGATTGAACAAAAAAGTGTTTGGGTATGGGCTCCCCCCGGGGCCCCAATGGGGGGCTAAAGCACTCCCCTAGCCCCTTTTTTTAAGGGGGGTTTTAGGGGGGACTGCTTCACAAAGGGGAAAGGGATGGGGGGAAAAGGGAAAGGGGGATTTTGGAGGGGAGGGAAAGGAACGGGAGGGGGGAAAATTGGTCCCCCCACTTTTTGAACCAACGTTACCCCTAAAATGGGGGTAAAAAGGTATAAAAGGGGTTTTTTTCCTCACCACTTGTTTCATAGAGCAAAGCGAATTTTTTTTTTTCATGCATCCTTTTTCTTCTTGTTTCAGGTGGGGGAAATTTTAAAATTAAGCTTGGTGATTCAAACTTCCAAATTTTGTTTATCTAATCTAGACAAATTTTCCTGCTACGGTCCAGAGAACCCTTCGAGCTAAAGTAAACGTAGTTTTTAGTTGCTTTTTCTGAAAGATCAGTTTACACTCAAGCTTTGAAGCTGTGCCCTGACCTTAAAAAGACTTCTCTCCCTGCTATCTTAAAGGAAAAACAGCGGGGGGAAACAAGCAAAGCGGGTTGTTAACTAAAAAAACCAAAAAGGCCCTCAAAGGGAAAAAAATTTCATTTGTAGTCATAAAAAAAAAAAAAAACGAAAAAAGAATTTTTTGGAAAAACATCTGCATTTAGGAAAATTTTTAAAACGGCTTATTGTGGGCTTATTTACGCGTGCAATTTTTCTGGGTTTTTGGGGGGAACCACCTGATCATGCGTTTTTTCCCAAAAAGCCGGGGGGGTTGGCCGGGTGCCGGCCCCTTTGAAATGCATTTGTCAGTGGCACGTAGTCGCCGCGAACAATTGACTTGTCAATTGTTAGCGCTCTATTAGAGCTATGAATTACTGAAAAATGTTTCGCGTTTTTTCGCAACATAAAAAGGGAAAAATTACGGGGCAAAATTAAACCCCCAATAAATTAAGCCGTGGGGAATAAACCCTTAGTTTTCCCTACATTTTTGAAAGCTAATTTTTTTTAGTGAGAAAACCCCTTTTGATCAGATTTTTTTTTTCCTCTCTGTTTTAGAGAAGCCTAAACAGCCCAAAACAGTAAATTGTGATAAGAGCAGAGTACTTCAAGGCACCATCTAAATGGATTTTGATTGCTTGGATTTTGCTTAGATGGTTTTCTCCAACACAACAGCCATGGATAATTTGACTTCATATAAATATGAAAAATTTTTGTTTCAATGGGTTTTTTAGGAAAGATGGAAATTAAAAATTTCATTTTAAATAAAAACCTTGCTGATATTTGCTTTTTTTTTTCTAAAATGGCTATGTATTGGTGTAACGGGTTTTTTGGGGGATTCGCTGGAAACCCTGCAAGCGTTTGTTTTTGGGCCAAAGCCGGAAACGGAGTCAAAGTACCCCCCGGTTTTTCACCAGAGCCCGCCCCAAAGGGGATGGATTGCTGCGGCGTGGGGGCTACCCGGGCCCCCTAAACCCCCGCGTGACTTGCTTGCGAAGGCGGGGCCCGGGGGAATGCGTTTCTTCAGAATCGTTTAAACCAGAGATGTAGTGGGGGCAGGAGGGGTCAGGGCGGCGGCAAAGGTTCGTGGTCAGAGACAGGCAGAAAGGTCCCGGGCGGGCAAACAGGAAGGGCAGGGGAAAATAGCAGAAAAGGACTGGGACAAAAAGGATGACAACAGGACTAGAGTAAAAACCCAAACTTGTAAAAAACCCCACCAACGAACTGGGGATGGTGTGTTTTGGGGGGGTTTTTCCAAAAAATAGGGCCAGCGCCCAGCATTTAAACCCTTTTTCTGGGGGCGTGGGGCCCCCTTTAAAACCAGACCGCCGTCCGCGCGCGCCTTTGGAAACGGGTACGGAGGCGGCCCGGGAAAAGACAGGGGCACGTTCACCGGAGCGTGGATGGTAATGCCCGGGGCCCGGGCAGCAGGGGGATGGTCGCGGGCAACCGCGGGACCCGCGCCGGGACCCCTGCGGGCAGGGGGGAGGCCGCGGGGCGCAGCGGTGCCCGCGACCCCCATGACAGTACCCCACCCCCTTAGGTCTCCCCCTCTTTTTTCGGAACCTAGCAAGGAGGCAGGAGACAGGTTTGGCCTCGGGTTTCCCCCACGAACGCTCCTCAGGCCCGAACCCCTTCCAGTCGATAAGAAAGAACCGCTTCCCCCTCATTTTCTTCTCCGCCAGCACCTCCTTGACCTCAAAGATTTTATCAGAGTTGGCCACAGGAGAAGGCGGACAGCCCCCCGGAGAAGCGATTCAGCACCACAGGCTTGAGGGAGGGGAGACATGGAAGGCGTTGGGGAAACACGCAGAGTGGGAGGTAAGCGGAGCTTGTAGGACACCCGGGTTTAACTGCCGAAGTACCACAAAAGGGCCCAAAATATTTTGGAACAAAACTTGTAGCTGGACCTTGAAGCGAATGTACTTGGCAGATAACCAAACCCTGTCACCGGTTTAAAATATGGGCGCAGGTCCCGTTACCTGTCGGCCTGGACTTTGGTGCGAGAGGAGGCCCATAGAAGGGCCTGACATGTGACCTGCCAGAGTGACTGATGTCCCGTACTTGGGCATCCACAGCAGGAACGTCACCGAGGTGGGCGGGGGAGAGGGGGGGGATGTAGCCCAAAGAAAAACAAAAAAGGGAGTAGGCTCCTGCGGGACTCAAGTCCAAGGAATTGTATGAAAATTCCGCCCAGGGGAGGAGGTCAAAACCAGTTATCCTGACGGGCGGATACAAAATGTCGCAGGTAGGTCCCCAAAAACTTGGTTTAACCCTTCTATTTTGCCCAATTGGTTTGAGGGTGATAAGCCGACGAGAAGTCCAGCTGAATCTGTAACTGAGCACACAGAGCCCACCAAATTTGACACAAACGGGACCCCCCTATCGGAGACGATATGTAATGGGAGCCCATGCAGTCGAAAAACGTGCTGGAAAAAGTGTTGGGTCAATTGATGGGCGGAGGGTAACCCGGGCAGAGGGACAAAATGATCCATTTAAGAGAACCTATCGGTCACCACCCAAATGACCGTATTACCCAATGAGGCAGGGAGGTCGGTAATGTAGTCCATGGCTACATGGGACCAGGGTTTTTCTGGCACTGGGAGAGGTAGTAGTAGACCCGTGGGTCTGAGGCGAGGGACCTTGTTACGAGCACAGGAGGTGCAGGCCAGGACAAAATCTCTAACATCATGAGCAAGGGTGGGCCACCAGTAATAGCGAGAGATTAATCGCAGAGACTTATGCACTCCAGGATGGCCAGCAGTTCGGGAAGAGTGTCCCAACTTTAAAATACGAGGACGCATGGCAGGGCGGACGTAAGTCTTTCCCGGATGTAGATGTTTAAGATCCACGGGGGCCGCCGTGAGGAGCCGTTCTGGAGGAATTATGTGCTGCAAAGGCGCTTCTGAGCCCACAGTGTCCGAGGATCTAGAAAGGGCATCCGCCCTGACGTTCTTCTCAGCCGGCCGAAAGTGAAGGAAAAAGTCAAAGCGGGCGAAGAAGAGGGACCACCTGGTTTGACAAGGATTTATTCGTTGAGCAGATTGAAGATAGAGGAGGTTTTTGTGATCCATGAAGATTTCGAAGGGATGGCGAGCCCCCTCCAGCAAGTGGCGCCATTCTTCTAGGGCCAATTTTATGGCCAATAGTTCACGATCTCCAATCGAATAATTTCGCTCGGCTAGTGTGAAGGTTTTTGAGAAGAAGCCGCAAGTATGCAGTTTTCCAGAGGCCGACTTTTGTAAGAGGACAGCTCCTGCACCTACTGAAGAGGCGTCCACCTCAAGGACGAACAGATGCTGTGGGTCCGGGCGAGATAGAATAGGAGCTGAAGCAAATGCGGATTTGAGACGCTCAAAGGCTTCCTGAGCTTCTGGAGGCCAGGATTTGGGGTTGGCATTTTTCTTCGTCAGTGCCACCAGCGGGGCCACGAGCGGGGAGACGTGCGGGATAAACTGTCTGTAGAAATTCGCAAAACCCAGAAAACGTTGGATAGCCCGAAGGCCCACTGGTCGAGGCCACGCAATACTGCAGACAGTTTTAGAGGGATCCATCGGAGTCCTTGATCCGAGCGATGTACCCCGGGAAGGGGCAACGAGTGCGCTCAAATAGGCATTTCTCTAGTTTGGCATATAACTGATGGTCTCGGAGGCGTTTGGGCACCAGGCGGACGTGGTGGCGGTGAATCTTCAGGTCAGGAGAGAAGATCAGGATGTCATCCAAGTAATGATGACACAGACATAGAGGAGGTCGCGGAAGATCTCGTTGACGAAATTCTGGAAAACTGCCGGAGCGTTGAGAGGCCGAAATGGCATGACGAGATATTCGAATTTGGCCTTTTCACGGGTGTTAAAGGCTGTTTTTCCAAATCGTCGCTTCCGGATACAAAATCAGGTTGTAAGCACCGCGAAGATCCAATTTAGAAAAATATTTTGCGCCACGTAGGCGGTCAAATAGCTCTGAGATCAAAGGCAGGGGGTATCGATTCTTTATGGTTATTTTATTTAGACCACGATAGTCGATACAGGGCCGGAGGGTTCCATCTTTCTTTTCGACAAAGAAGAATCCGGCTCCCCGCAGGCGAGGACGACTTGCGTATAAAGCCTTTGCGGAGATTCTCTTGAATATACTCAGAGATCGCCTTTGTCTCTGGGACTGAAAGAGGGTAAACTCTGCCTCGGGGAGGAGTAGTACCGGGTTGCAAATCAATAGGGCAATCGAAGGGCCGGTGCGAGGGCAGAGTTTCGGCTTGTCTTTCGGAAAAGACGTCGGCAAGGTCCTGGTAAGGAGCAGGCAACCTGACAGAGACTTCGGGGCTTGCAGAGGCAGACCGTAGAGCAGGGAGGAGTGCCAGAAGGCATCGTGAGTGACATGCCAGGTCCCAATGAAGAATCTTGCCTGTGTTCCAGTCTGGGGTCAGAGCATGCTCTTGCAACCAGGGAAGGCCCAAAAGGATCTCTGAAGAGGAACGAGGCAGCACGAGAAGTTTCACAGTTTCCTGGTGTAGCGCGCCTATCTGTAGGGTGAGGGGGGGCAGTGCAGAACCGAATGGCTTTCCTGAGGCATTCGCCACTGACAGAGGAGACAAACATGGGTTTCTGCAGAGGGGGCACTGGAAGCCGGAACTGAGACACCACAGTGACTGATAAAGGTTAAACCCGCGGACCCTGGGTCCAGGAAGGCGGTGGCCTGAAAGGACTGTCCGGGGAAATTCCACAAAGTACCGGAATGGTCAGGGCGGGGAGGGGGGCCGCAAATGACACCTAGGGATGCCTCTCTGCGAGCCCTAGTGCGAAAATTTCCTGGACACACCCAACATGTCCCCCAATGAAGTGGCCGGACCGCCACAAAGAAACTAACTGCCTCAGACGACGCGTGAGCGTTCCTCCTGGGTCAAGTGAGCCCTTCAACCTGCATGGGGTTTGTCCTCATGAAGCGTTGGTGGAGGAAGTGGGGGCCTGGAAGACAGGAGCTTAAACGGGAGGTAGCCGGCGTTGTCGAGTAAGCTCGCATTGAAGGTGGAGCTCTTGTTGTCTCTCCGCAAAGCGAATGTCGATCCGGTGGGCCAACCGAAATCACATCGTCCCGAGAGGATGCAGATCCCGACCCGCGAGCTATCTTTAATGCGTCCCGAGAGGCCTTGCCAGAAGGGTCCGCCACCAAAGCCTCATTGTTTCCCGTCGAGTTCTGAGGTAGGGTGCGAACTGCACCGAGTTAAATGGAAAGCCCCGTTGAGTCGCCCTGACGGAGGCGAAGCAGAGCTGCAGCAGCGGAGGAGGTGCGACCAGGTTCCTCGAAGACAGTAAGGAACCCCGGGAGGAAGGCTTGCAGATTAGCCGTGAGCGGATCTCCTCGATACCATAGCGGGGTGGCCCAGGCCAGGGCTTCGCCTGTTAAGAGGCTAAAAATTTAAGGCGACTTTAGCCCGCTTCGTGGGAATTGATGTCCCAAATCTCGATGGGGGATGGAGCATTGACTGATAAAGCCTCTGCACTTCTTGGGGTCCTCCATCATAGCTAGAGGGGAGCGGCAGAAAGCAGAGAAGGTCCGGTGCAGGGGCAGGAAGAGCCGAGGCTGCCGAGCAACTGGTGCAGGGGGAGACGGCGGCAAACCACAGGGGGCGGTAGAGGGCTGCAAGATTTTGCTTTATCATGGCCGCGGAGCCCGGTCGATACGCTGTCTCTGCTGGGCGACGGCCCGTCGCAACGTCCGGGGTTCAGGCAGAGGTACCCTGGCGGAATCCATGGCCAGTTCGTACTGTAATGGGTTTTGGTGGATTCGCTGGACCAACGCAAGCATTGATGTAAGCCACGCCAGGGAACGGAGTCTAAGTAGCCCCCGGTATTCACCAGAGCCCGCCGCAAAGTGGGATGGAATTGCTGTGGCGTGAGGCTACAGCTCGTTACCCCTGACTGACTGCTTGCGATTGGGGGAGGGGTAATGCGTGGTACAGAAACGTAATCCGGAGGGTAGTCAGGGAAGGCAGGAGGTCAGGGCAGGCGGCAGAGGTTTTGTGGTCAGAGGACAGGCAGACGGTCAGGGCATGCGGCAAACAGGCAAGGTCAGGAAACATAGCGGAACGGACTGGTACACGGATAATCAGACAGGACTAGAGTACTCTCAAAACTTGCTAAACACACACCAACGAACTGGCATGGTGTGTTGGGGGCGTGTTCCTTAAATAGGACCAGCGCCCAGCAATAACCAATTACTGGGGCGCTGGCCCCTTAAATCCAGACCAGCCGTCGCGCACGCGCCTTAGGAAACGGGTACGCACGCGGCGGCCGGAACAGACAGGGGCAGCATTCACCGGTAGCGTGGATGGTAAGTTGCCCGGGGCCCGGGAAGCAGGGGGATGGTTGCGGGCAACCGCAGCACCCGCGCCGGGACCCCTGCGGGCAGGGGGGAGGCCGCGGGGCGCAGCGGTGCCCACGACCCCCACGACATGACATTCCCTGGTAACAAATACCCATATATAAGATTTTGTACCGGCAACTTGCAGACTGATGCCTTATGGGTCTTATTTTTTAACTACTCCCATTCCTTACTATCCTAAGAGGAAACCCATTTATTCTTCTTAGCAATTACATGACTTGAACATAAAAACATATGCATTATTTTCCTTACATCCTACCATAAGTGCACAAAAAAATATTTCCTCCTCTTATGAAATGAATTTTACCCTGAATAAAATCCTTAGTTTCCAGTTACTCATTGACCTAATCAACAGGTCGTGACCTGTACCTGGGGAACTTGAATTAGTGAGTGTTTGTTTCCGTCAAGAAATTGATTGTCAAAGGCGGATGCTGTTTTATTACAAAAAAAACCTGTAGTATGCAAAAGGACGGATTACTTGTCTTTCAAGTATGTTTTAGTGGAATTGCTGTATTCCCTTTTAATTTTAGATTTAAGTGAGGATTTATAGTGATATTCAGTGGGAACTATTTTTTTTTATGTTTTTAAATTCTTATATATTTTAGTACTGTTTGTTTCTGTGGGTCATTTAAAGTAAATATAGTGAACCTTTACTTTTGGAACAAAGTACAGTTCTTTATGCAATTCTTTTTTAACCCCTTAAGGACCCGGCGGTTTTTTTGGTGACACGTTCGTTTTTCCCTCCTCGCCTTCTGAAAGCCATAACTTCTTTATTTTTCCACCTACATAGACACATGAGGGCTTTTATTTTGCGGGACAAGATGTACTTTCTAATGGTGTTATTCACTATACTATAGAATATACTGGGAAACCGCAAAAAAATTCCAAGTGGGACAAATTGTGAAAAAAAATGTATTTTCGCCATGTTTTGCGGGTTTTGCTTTTACGGCGTTCAATCTTCGGTTAAATATAATGTGTTACTGGATTCTTCAGGTTGTTACGCATCCGGCAAAAACCAAACATGTAGGGTTTCCGTTATGTTGTGGTACCGTAAAAAAAATTCCAAACATTTTCTATTTTTGAAATTTGCGCCAACGGCGCCATTTTGTGCGACCAATACTTTTTTGTACTAAAACCTACGGACGTCAGTGAGGGGGAATTTTTTTGCGGGTGAAGTGTACTTTTTATCGCTAGCAGTTTGGAATGCATGCGACTTTTTTGATCATTTTTTTTTCCATTTTTTTGTGTGATGTAAAATGACCAAAAAAACGCAATTTTTGGCGTTTGGAAATTTTTTTTCTTCTTCGGTGTTTGCGTATGGGATTAATTTAAGTTATATTTTTATAGATCGGACTTTTTTCGGACACGGCGATACCAAAATTGTTTTAACTTTTTATTATTTTAATGATTTTTATTTGTCAAATGGGGAACGGGGGGGGCCATTTGAACTTTTAATACTTTTTTCTTTTTTTTGTACTTTAAAACTTTATTTATTTTTTTTTTTTTAAATGTAATACTGAGGCCACCTGTGGTACTTGACCACTAGGTGGCGCGATTGTTAATTACAATCTAATTGCATTGCTTAGGCAATGCAATTAGGGTGTACAAGATGGCGGTTTCCCCACTTCCTGTTTCGGGACGGAAGTGGGGCAAACCGCCAGGGTAAGTGAAGGGAGCCTTCCCCAAAGGGTCCCCACCACAATGGCCGGTGATCGGATCGGGGGCAGCATAGCTGGCTTATGCCGATTTACCGCACCGATCGGTGCGCGGCACCGATCGGGTTTAATTTCAGACGCCGGGGGCAAACAGTGCCAGCAGGCGGAGCCACCGCCGGCGCTTTTACTGCGGGGTTTTTTAGCGGCGATGTTGCCGCTAACACCCGGCGGCTGTGGGGGGGGTCGCGGTAGCGATCCCCCTGGAAAGCCCCTTAGCGGCCCTGGGACGTACTCATACGCCCAAGGTCGTTAAGGGGTTAATAATATTAATGTTTGTAATCTTAATCTTATTATTATTTATTTTAGTATATCGTTTTTCACATAATTTTTTTTAGTATGTATTATATTCATGAACAAGAAATTTAAAAAATTGATCATTCCCCACTCTCAAGATGTGGACGTGCATGAGCAACTCCTGCTTTGACGTTTAGGGAGACCCTGTATGGAACTAGGTGGATCGAAGCGCATTTTTGCATCTATTTTTTTTTAGTGTCAAAGGCGTCTGAATATATGAATGGGTTTTTGTGCATTCATAAAAGGGGGTCTTGGTTTTTTCGCGCCTCGCCCCCGTGTTTTTGGGACATTATTAAAAATGTTTTAA
>JAODAL010084424.1:0-10922 GCA_025379985.1 Phyllomedusa bahiana
CATGGCCTTTTCCCCCTTAGAAAATTGGAATTCAGGTTTAACAAGCCGTAAAAAAAATTTGGGGATGGCATTTTTCCTTTTGCCCCAAATTTTTTCCCCCCCTTTTTTTTTCGGGGGGGGAGTCCCCCCCCTATATTTTTATTTGGGGGCCCCCTTTTCTTTACTTTTCCCCGGGAAGGTTTCCCCCTTTAGGAGGGGGGGAGCGACGGATTTCCCTATTTTTCCTAAAAGGGGCTGGGGGGATTAAACCCTAATGGCCGGAAGGATTGGGGCCCTACTGCAGGCAAATACGGCGCGCAGTTCGGGTCCCAATCAGTCCCCAAAAAAAGCCGTGTGAATAAGGCCTGAGGCTCTGCAACCCCGCAAAAGAAAAACTTCTGTTTTTTTTTAGCGTTTTTTTTTGTTTTCTTAAAAAAGTGGGAAAAAAGACGTATCATCTCCCTTTTTCTATTTCACCGGTGAATTTTCCCCGGGCGTTTAAATTTCGCCCCGGGAATTTTGCGTGGGCCCGGGCCCCGGGGGCGGGGGGGGCCCCGGCACCCCGCCCAGCCCATAGGGCCCCGGGGTATACGCCCCCTGGTTTCAATGTCATTTTTCTCCCCCCCGCCGGGGGATTTGGGCCCAGCAGGGGGAAGGGAGACTAAATCCTAAGCCCCTCCCAAAGAGAAATTTGTGGGTTAAACCCTAATGGGTGGGCCCGGAAATTCCAGGCCCTAAATTTTCGCACTCCGGGATGGCTAAAATTTTTGGCCCGAAAAACGTCCCCTTTTAAGGTTTTAAAACCCTACTGCTGTCTACACTGAGCTTTTTTTTTTCTGCTTGTTTTTTTTTTATGGTGGGGATTTTGCAACATGCCTAAAAAAAAAGGGGGGGGGCAGGAAAAGCTTTCGGCGTCTTTTGGTGGTTTTTTGCGGGGGTTTTTTGCCGGATTTTTCAATAAAAACCCCCCCAGGAGCCCCAAGCCCCCTTGGGGGGGTTTTAAATAAAGGTTTATCTTATAAATCTACATACAAGTGTCTGTGGCCCTTTTTTGTACCTTTTGAAAATAAAGATTTGCTTTGGCCGCTAACGATTTTTGCGAAAAATTCATATTTTTTCACTAAAAATACTTTTTTTTTTTATGGTTTTGGAAAACGAATTAATTTTTTTGGGTTTTTGGTGCAAAAAATTTCCTTTTTTTTTCATTTTTTTGTGCAAAATTTAAGTTTCCCTTTTGAGCCAAAAATACTTTTTTTTTTTTTTTTTTTTTTTAGGGATTTTGGGGGCAAAATCTTTTTTTTTTTTTTTTTAAAAAAGGAGTTTTTGGACTAAAATCCTTTTTTAAATATTTTGGCGTAATAAAGTTTCGTTTTCTGGTTCTAAAAATAAGTTTTTTTAAACGGATTTCGGCGCCAAATCCTTTTTTTTTTTTTTTACGGTTTTCCCCGCTGAATCAACATCTTTAAAAATTTGGCGCTAAAAAAGTGATTTTGCTTCTCACTAAAAATGGGTTTTTTAAGGGAATTTTGGGCGAAATTAATGTTTTTTTTTTTGGGATTTTGCCGCTAAAACCCTTTTTCTTTACAGTTATCTTGCTATATGGAAATAATGTGGGTTTTTTGTGGTTTTGGTGCAAGAATCTGGGAAAAATTTTAAAAAACGTAGACGCAGCAGCAGCAACAAAGGACAATGTGCCCAAATGGCTACAGGATTAAAGGAAGTGATACTTAAATGTTACTCCCCCTTAGGGTTATTTTTACATCCAAGGGCTTAATTTTGTAAATTAAAAAGCGAGCAAGCGCTCCAAAAAACGCTCCAAAAAACGGCCGTTTTTTTAGTGCTTTTACAGGGAGGACAGAAAACTCATTTTTCATAAAATTTTTTAGAAAATTTTGTTTTCAGGTTGTTTTTTCCACGCGTGTAGACTACCCCATTATTTTTTACATTGAAATAATTTTTTTTAGTCACAGTGGCGGATTACATGCAGTTTACTGGATTGGCCTTTCTAATTTTTTGCAAATTTTTTGAAAGTTATTTTGTGGGCCATTATCCCTTTTTAAATGTAAGCCACAGGTGGCTTGAATGAAAACCCAAAGGAAACAGTGCTCAGCATGGGAAACCCGGGCCCCTTTCAGTTTTTTATTAATAGTATGCCCCGTTCAGGTATCAATTTAAACCCTTTTTCCGGGAAGAGGCTCTGGGAATTTTTTTGTGGAAGGAAAGTCTTTTAAAAGGGGGTTTTTTCCCCCTTCCAAATTTTATACCTTCTCCTCCAGCTCTTTCCCGTGGTCCCGAAGGGGGGTGTTGGATTTGTTTGAATTGCAAAATTGACCAGCAGGTGAATCACCTTTCTTTTTCAGTTTCAAAAAAAGGTCTGTTTTGATAGAGTGTAAGTAGTACATTGTAGTCAAGGGTTAAACTTTTTTGCTCACAGCAAAGGGGTTTTGTAGGTTAAATCCCTGGGGGAACAATCGGGGTTTTTTTTTTTTTTTTTTTTAATGTTTATACCTCATTGGGGTTTTTTTGATTTATTTGCATATTTGACTAATTACTAAGGGAAAAGAAGACAGGAGCAGAATACGGCAGGGGGTTTAAATCAGTTGCTGCCTGATAGGAGAGGGTGAAGGGTTAGGGCTCCGCCCTGGTCATATCCCGGAGACAAGGGTGTTTAAAAAAAGGACACTAAGGACAGCTAAACAAAAACGTTTTCAAAATTTTTAATAATAAAGATGAAACGTTATACTCTTCTTCCTTCTCCTTGGATCTCATGGGTTTCCCCTTGCTCTCCCCAGTCTTCTGTTGGCTGTTCTGAATGAGGAATCATGCTGCAGTGGTCATGGGGGGGTTTTGTAGATGTCACAGTTTTTGGCAGTGAGCTTTTCGAAAGGGGGGGTCAGGCTTTGGGAAAGAAAGAGGAAGAAAACGGGGAAAACTGGGGAGAGTGAGGATGGGCTGTTGTTAGGGGAGAGGTGAGCATAATTTTTTTTTTTTTTTTTTCTATTAAAATGGATGTAGTGTGATAAAATAATTTTGTGGAAAAAACCATCTTAATTTCTGTTAAAAGCAGGCTGTGGAGTCGGGGGGTTTCGGGTTGGGGCTTTTTTTGCGGGAGTCGGAGTCGTATAAAAGGGGCCCGACTCCCAAAATATAAATAAGTTGGTCCAGTTAGTTTGGGATGAAAAGGTAGAATTGGCCCCGGCCAGTGCTACTGCCCCCATATCTTCAGTCTTACACATGAGGAGTGTTTTTGATGACATGGAGCGGGCAAAGGGTGATAAACAGGGGGATTTTCCCACTTTTACAGTAAAGTTATCACAAAACATGCCGTGTATGAGGATCGGGGGGTTTGGGAAATTGGGAGTGGGGGGGCCTTCGGCTTTGGCTCCACAGCCGGGTTTTAAAAGAAAAATTGAAGCCTGTCCACCATCATGTTGACATGGTATCCTTTCAGGAGGGTTCCAAGGTTTTTTTGTATCCGCTAGTGCTGGCTTTAGGCGTTTATTTGACAGTGTATTGTACGGGGTTTAACTATCCTTTTTCCAGGTCAAAACCCATATCCTTTGTATTTTAGTCAAACCCGTTTTAGGCTGAATTGAGTAAACCGGGGGGTCCGCTTTCTATACATTGGCTGAGGTTCATGTGTTTGCTCAAACCTTGATACCTATGTTTCAGCTTATTTGACCATTGCTCGGTTTTCCCTGCACGCGGGAGGAAATGAAGTAAATACCTGTCCTTTTTGCCCTAGAAAAGGGCTCACAACACTTTGCGTTTGTAGGGCTTGTTGCTATGGGTAAGTGTTTTGGATCTATTGTTTTTCAGCGCTGTGTAGTTGAAAGGCAGGAACAGCCCCCTGGGGGAACATTGCTCCTGTGGACGTCTGCTGGTGCAGTATGTGACAAAAATGCCTCAGAATGGGGAAACTCTTTCACGGGCTCCATTTATTTTTTTGGGATAAACCTGGCTTTGTAGAATTCAGCCTCATTCTTGATTGTGATATGAACTGGTGTGTCCTTACTTTGGAAAGCTTCAAATATAGTGCACATTGGGCCAAATGTATAAAACCTTGGGAGCTGCCCTAGCAAAAGATGGGGATTTTTAGCTGGGTTTGTGGTTGATTTTAGCCCTGCCCCAAAACCCCTAAAAGGGTTGTTCCATGGAATCAAGGGAAGTGGTAATTTAAAAACCTTGAACTTAGAAAATCGTAATTTTTCCCCATTAGTCCAAACAATCCTTATCATGTTTTTTGGGATACCTAGTTTTTTAAAGTGATAGGTCAGTGAATTCTTGGGGACAGGGGCCCATCAGGGCGGGAGGAGTGTGTGTTGTTGATAGTGTATATATATATATATATAATGTTGGTGAATTGATTTTGGGGGGTTAAAAAAATATTCATAAATAATAAAATTTAGGGATTTTAGGGAAAATTTTGGCTTTTTTCAACCTTTTGAAAAACCCGGGCGGAAATGGCACAATGGTCTCATGAAAAACCCGTGCAGCAGTCCCCACTACGGGGTTTTTGCAGGGGGGGGTTTTGCTGCCCCGGGGGTGGGCGGCAAAACATTTTGAAGCACATCTTTGTCCGGTTTTTGGAGGAATCTGTGCTTCTGAATGTGAAGGGGGGGGGCTTTTTTTGCTCTTGCAAAAAAAAGCCGTACTGGCCGTGGGGACGGCGCCAAAACGGACATTGTGTCCGGCAAACCCGGCCGGTATTTGTCCTAGCCCTGGGGATCCCCTTAAATCCCTTTCTTAGTGTTCCCCCCCTTGCATACATTTTTGTGAATAAACTACAGAGTATTTTTTTTTTACGTTTTGACTGTTAAAATTTGGAGGGGGGAAGGTAGAATAAAGGTTCATAGACTTTTTTTGGTGTGGTATATTATTTTTTAAGTTTAGATGGTTATAAAAACTGTATTACCATTTTTTTTTAATACTCTTAAAGATGAGATTTTTCAGAAAAACGGAAAAAGAGAAATTTTTTCCCCAATTTTCTTTTAGGGAAAATTTGTGCGGTGCCTGATATTTAAAACCCTTGAGAGCAGATTCCCAAACCCCCTTTTGGGGCCCGGTCATACGCTTACTAGAAATATGACACCCTTTTAAACCCCCTTCCATTCAAACCAATATGGGGGCCCCAGAATGTTGTGGTTTTTCCAGTAAAAGTAGATGTGGTTTATCAATGGAAGGAGACAGTGGGCTCTTAAAATATTGGGGGGTTTAAAAGGCAAAAATCAAAGAATTTTTAGTAAAAAAAAAACGTATACGGCATGCGGAAAATACGATGGGTTTTTTTTTTTTTTTTTCCCAGTTTTTAAAAGTATTTGAAAGGGAAGGTATTAAAAGGTTTGTAAATGCCCCACATTTTTTACCCTAAGGAAAACAAATGTCTGGGTGGTTTTCCCCTAATGTACCTCCCACATGTGGGCTTTAATCTTGGGTGCAGTTTGTGCTTCTGAAAAGGGGATGCTTTCTAGTTGGTTTTCTTTTTGATCCCGGTTTGGGTCCCCCCCATGCAATGAGTTTTTTAGGTCCTATAAAAAGCTGTATAGAAGACGCAATATTTTTAGCCCGCTGAACTTTTCCTATTCCGCTTAGTAAAGTTGTCTTTGTAACATTAGAGAGGATGGTTTGACCTCTGAAAACCGTTGCTCCGTTTTTTACATTTATCTACTGTACGAAGTGTCGCCTCCAACGTTGTGAGAACAATTTAATAGATCCCCGTTAAAACCTCTTATAGCCTTTCATTTCAAAAAAAATCGGCCTGCTACCCTTTGTCACTAAAAAGCATTTTGAGGGCTTTCTAAAAAGAAAAAAGACAGGAAAAAAGGGACTCGCTCTTTATTTTTTTTTTCCTCAATGCTTTATTATGAAGGTATTCAGTAGAAGCATTGTGCCTTCTGGGCTGAAAATGGCTACACCATATAACTGGGATGGTGTGCTAGCACAAGGAACCCCCTTTGGACAACAGGTGTAGCCATACTCCCCTTTGAACACTGGAAAAAATTTCTTTTTTACATGACTTTTAAGAGGTTGCCCTTCTTTAAAAAAAAAAAACCCAAAAAAGTCTTGCGCCCCTGAAACCTTAAAGTCTCTACTCCCTTCCTTTTTTCCTGCATGTCTCTCTGATTTTCACTTTTCTTTTTTTTTTTGCCAACGAGTGGGGACGCCCCTTTTCAGAAGTTAAAGCCACCAGGAGATGCAGCAGGAAATTTTGGGGACCGGGAAAAGGGTTTTGTTGGGGTTTTTGAATTTTTAAGGCCCCAGGAGCCCCTATTAGTTCCTGGAACTGTAAAAATCTCAGGTTGCAGATTCCACAAATTTTGGCAATCATCATATTTTGCTTAACGGTCTCTTGTGATTGGGTTTTTCTTACAGAATGCCTAGGCAATTAGTTGTTACGTTTCCACCCCTTTCTCATTTAAAAGGGGGGTTTATCTTTATTAAAACGGTCTTAAAAAAGGGGGACGTGAAAACAGCATCTTTGCTTTGGATGTCTTACCCAAGTGCCTTGTTCTCACAGTGTCCCTTATTTGTGTTTTTTTTACACTGATATCCATGTGGGCTAATCCTTTCCCTCCTTGCATTTCACTAGGAGAGCTCATTTTCATTTGTCCCCCCCTGGGGGATTCCCCGGCTGTACAGAATCCCGGGGTTAGGGGCCCTAGCATTTTCTGTTTTAAACCCCTAGCAAAACAGATGCAGAAGATTGTACAATGAAAAACATGACAGTTTTCCCCCTGTGCCAAAACCCCGTCCCCGCAGACTGTGCCGTTCTTAGAAGCGTAATAAATCTCCAGCTGTGAGAGGAATCGTGCTCAGATTAGATTGAATGCACCCTGGGGGATGTATCAGCTCTTAAAATAAGATGATGGGGGAAAGACACAAATTTTGGGATTTCTGGGGGGGGGGGGGGTCTGGGCCCAGCAGTGAAGGGGGGTGATGTCCCCAGCGGGAGGGGAAAGAAACCCCCCTGCTTTTCACAGAGCTGGGAAGCTAGAAAAGTGTGACTGCCGAAGTAAGGAGCGATACTCCCTTTAAAGGGTAGTTCACACGGCCCTTTTTGGGCATAACTGTACTCGCCACAATAATGGTTGATTTAAAAGTAGGGGGGTTTTCAGTGCTCTGTGCCGGCCCCCAAGACATTCCTTTCCCCTTTTTGTGTCAGTTCTTTTCCCCCACACAAATTGTACGTGGGGGAAAACGTAGGGAAATCATAGCTCTCATGAGAGTTATGAATTGCCATTTTTGCGGTGCGGATTTGGGCATTTGCAGGCAAATTTCGTGCCAAATACGCTGTGTGAAAAAATACCCTAAGGCCCCCTTTACATTATCTGGCTATGTTTCCCTTCCCTCAGGTACCATGAAAAAAGGGTTTTCTGCATAACCCCTTCTGGGCATTATAGGTCTTAGGGCAAGCAGTCTATTTGGGACTATGCTTGTTCTTTCACCATTGATATGTTTTTGGTGTGTACACAAGTGTGGTCCCCCGTGCTTTTGTGCCCGGCCATAAAAAATTTAGTATGCCAATGCTGGTACCGGCATGCTTACATCCAGTACGTGTTACGGGGGGAATATTTTGTGAGCAGGGTAAAAAAGAAACTAAGGGGGGTATGAAAATTAGTGACCACTTTAGCAAAAAATTTTTTGCAATGACTAAAATATTGATATTTCACTCCTTTTTTTCAAGGGCTGCTCGCATTTTGGTGCCCTCAAAGGGGGATAGTGCACCCCCCATGGTCAGTTAAAAAAGCCAGGAGATTTATAGAAAGCCATCCCCTTTCCCCTATTTAGCACTGCCCTATTTTGGGTGGGGGTAGGGTGCCTGGGAGGGCTGTGCCCCCACCCCGTAGGTTTCTAAAAGAGCCTGTGGAGGTACCTCAGAGCCCCAAAAAACAAATGGAGCCATTTTCTGGGGTGGGCGTTCTCCCAAAAAAAAGTAAAAAGCCAATTCTCATTTCTTCTTGCTTTTTAAAGGGGTTTTTTTTTCAATTTTTTTCTTTTTATTTGTATAGGCTAAAATTAATTATGTTGAACTTTATAATTGTACTCGCTTCTTCCTACTTCCTGCATACCTGTTTATTCCATTGATCCATGGTTGTTTCTGAGTTATGGATGTTTTGTCACTCAGGGGGTGTTTTTTTAAACAGGCCAGTCGAATCCTGTAGTGGGTTGCCACCCTTTAACTCAAAAGGCCCTAGGTGGCCCTCGGGCCCTTCATTTGACATTTTTTGGACTAAAATATGGGCCATCCAATTTAAATTTCCGGTATCTTGCATTCTGGTAAGGGGGGATGTAAGTGTTCCTATGCTTGCCGCATCTTCCTCTGTGGGGGGTACAAAGGGGGGCACAGTGTGTCGAAATGAGGATTATACCCGTTTAGGATTAGTTTAGTGCTATATGTTGCCCGCGTGGCTAAGGCCCCATTTACTGGTGAATGAATGCCGGATTTCAGAAACCTGCGTCCCCATTTATGTTAATGGCATTTGTGCCATAGTTCATCCTTCAAACTCAGTACAGATTTTTTTTCTTCTATATGAAATTCACACCGCATGAAAAGGGAAACCCGTCATTTATCCCGCTTCGCAGCAAGTAGACAGGGACAGCCACGATGGCAAAATTACCCGTGTAAAATCAACTCTGTGGCAGAAAAACTTCTCCAGGATTTTTTTTTCATGCAGCAGATTTTCCGCATTTGGGAAATATAGATTAATCACATTTGAAAAAATACATTAAATTTGGGCCCAAAGAACCCCCTCCCCCCGTCTTAAAGCTTTTGAAAAAAAAATTTGCGAAATGTTATAAATTTTGAAGGGGGTTGGCACGATCACCCCCTTTTGGGTTAAGATAAGGGACCCCACTCCGCCTATCACCGTTTTAGAGATTCTTAAAGGGGGTATTCCAGTTTTTGGGACAAAAACTTAAAAGGGGGCTGCGGGGGAATTACCACGAGCAACAGTTAAAAGGTTATCCCTGGGAAGCTGTATCTAAGCTACCGGTGGGGTTCTCTGTTTTTCCCAAAACAGTTTTTGGGGCCTTAATTTTTGGGGGAATTTTAAACTTTCTTCCCAAAGATTTTTTAAGGGTTTTGGGGGATGACTTTTTTTTTCCTTTCCAATTTTTGGGTTTTCCTATTTTTTATTTTTGGGGGGAAATATTTTAGGAAATTTTTTTTTTTTTTTTAAAGGGTTTTTTCCTTAATTTTTTTTAGGACTTTTTGTTTTTCTTTTAATTTTTGTATTTTTTTTTATCCTTTTTGGGGTTTGTATTGTTGGGTTTTGGGAACTATTTTTTTTTTTGGGGGCCACTTTTTGGTTTTATTGTGACTGCATATTTGGGGCACTTTTTGATTGGGACTGCATATTTGGGGGCATTTTCCCTTTGGACTGCACATTTGGGGCCCTTTTGTGCCTTTTTTAATTTTTGTGGCATTTTTTCCCATTGTATTTTCACTATTTGGGCACTTTTCTTTGTTTTTTTTACTTTTTTTTGTCCCATTTAGATATTTGTAATTTTCCTTTTGGGTGTGCCTTTTTGGACTTTTCCTTGTCTCACTATTTTTTTTGCGTGACTCCCCTTTTGGGAGGCCTTGTTTTCTTCTGGTAATGATAAGGGTAGTTCAAAGATTATTTTGGGGGGTATTTAAGCTGTGGAACATACCCCGAGGGTATGTGCACACGGGAATTTGCAGAGTTTTTTTTTAAGCCCAAAAAAGTGGTGTGTGTTTGGATAGTTTTTATTATTTTTTTTTGGAGCGCCCTTGATTCCAGGGGCTGTACATTTCAGGCGGGTACATAAATAAATTGTAAACAATTACAAAAAATGACAATAAGTGACTAACAAGGGCAGAAGGGAAAGAGTCCTGCCCGCGAGGGCTTACAAATTTCAGGGGAAAAAGGTGAAGAGACAGAAGGGGAGGGGCAGAATGTTGTGGGGGCGGAGCAGGGGGCAACAGGTTAATGTTTTGGGGATAGGCATCCTGAAGAGGTGGTTTTTCAGGGTTTCGTTTGAAGCTTTTTTCTGACTCCAAAAACATACTTATAGTTTTTAAATGGGGTTTAAAGAGCTTTTTAAAGGGTCTGAATTGACATGTCAATTCTTTTCACTTAGGCGTATCTCTGGGAACAAACTATAACAGATTTTGAGCCAAAAATTAAAAGGGGTTGTGGGGAAAAATATGAAAAAAATTTAATGGAAAGTATTGAAAATGTTTAATTTTTGGGCGCAACATGTTCAGTAGGGGGAAAAAATTTTTTTTTTTCCCGTTTTGTGTACCCCCCTTTCCTCTTTTAAAAGGGGTAGGGGGGAAAAAAGTGGTTGTCCATGTATTGTCAAAACGTTTGGGTCTATTTTCCTGGGTTAGGGATGCTTACACAACAGTTTCTTTTTTTTTCCCCCAGAAAGTTATCTGCAGCAAAATATACGGATTTTATCTACCGGACTGCTCCTTTCTGTGGCTAATCACTACTTTTTAGCTGATGTGATTTTTGTGAGGAAATACCACTAATCTAATCAACTCAGCACAGGTTTTTTTGGTTAGACTCGATATGAAAATTTCCCCGGGAAAAAAACTGTCACCCGTGCCCCCCCTAGCCGCAATAAAAAGATTGTACTGTAGTCACCCCAATTTTTTTTTTTTCAAACGTTTTTTTTTTTAAAATTTACCAGATTCCGGGAATCTTTTGACGTCAGATTCCCATACATTAATGTAGGGGCCAAGGGGAAAACCGAACACCCAACACAGTTTTTAGCGCAAACCCACCCCAAAAGCCCGGTCCGCCTGTTATAGTGCCGTCGATTTGGGACGAATTTTAGCAAAATGCTGTGTAGACATAGCCTTTTGTCTCTTGGAAACCATGTGGAAAATCACATTTTCCACACCCTTTTATTGCAAAATCTGTGGTGGATTTTGATGCAGAATCCCATGCCTTTGTGTGATGCCCTTGTTA
>JAODAL010084425.1:0-10922 GCA_025379985.1 Phyllomedusa bahiana
CCCCCTCCTCCCCGAGCGGGGGGACAGTTCGAATCTGTGAAGCCACGGCCACAAAGACTCTGCCTTTAAGCCCCACCCCCAGTGGGAGGGGCTTCACGGATTCAAACTGTCCCGCCCGCAGCAGAGAGAAACCAGGGTCTCCGCTGCTCCGTTCCCAGAGAAGTAATCATGTAAGTCTGAGAGGGCCAGTGTAACAGGGGCAGTCTAACGGTGCACTCTAAGAGGGACAGTGTGAGATGGGAAGTGTAAGAGGACAGTGTGAGATGGGCAGTGTGAGAGGGGCAGTGTAAGAGGACAGTGTGAGAGGGGCAGTGTAAGAGGACAGTGTGAGAGGGGCAGTGTGAGATGGGCAGTGTAAGAGGACAGTGTGAGAGGGGCAGTGTGAGAGGGGCAGTGTGAGAGGGGCAGTGTAAGAGGACAGTGTAAGAGGACAGTGTGAGAGGGGCAGTGTGAGATGGGCAGTGTAAGAGGACAGTGTGAGAGGGGCAGTGTGAGATGGGCAGTGTAAGAGGACAGTGTAAGAGGACAGTGTGAGATGGACAGTGTGAGAGGGGCAGTGTGAGAGGGGCAGTGTGAGATGGGCAGTGTAAGAGGACAGTGTGAGAGGGGCAGTGTGAGATGGGCAGTGCAAGAGGACAGTGTAAGAGGACAGTGTGAGATGGGCAGTGTGAGATGGGCAGTGTGAGAGGGGCAGTGTGAGATGGGCAGTGTAAGAGGACAGTGTGAGATGGGCAGTGTGAGATGGACAGTGTGAGAGGGGCAGTGTGAGAGGGGCAGTGTAAGAGGACAGTGTGAGAGGGGCAGTGTGAGATGGGCAGTGTAAGAGGACAGTGTGAGAGGGGCAGTGTGAGAGGGGCAGTGTAAGAGGACAGTGTGAGAGGGGCAGTGTAAGAGGACAGTGTGAGAGGACAGTGTGAGAGGGGCAGTGTAAGAGGACAGTGTGAGAGGGGCAGTGTAAGAGGACAGTGTGAGAGGGGCAGTGTAAGAGGACAGTGTGAGAGGGGCAGTGTGAGAGGGGCAGTGTGAGAGGGGCAGTGTGAGATGGGCAGTGTAAGAGGACAGTGTGAGAGGGGCAGTGTAAGAGGACAGTGTGAGAGGGGCAGTGTAAGAGGACAGTGTGAGAGGGGCAGTGTGAGAGGGGCAGTGTAAGAGGACAGTGTGAGATGGGCAGTGTAAGAGGACAGTGTGAGAGGGGCAGTGTGAGATGGGCAGTGTGAGATGGGTAGTGTGAGAGGACAGTGTGAGATGGGTAGTGTGAGAGGACAGTGTGAGAGGGGCAGTGTAAGAGGACAGTGTGAGAGGGGCAGTGTGAGAGGACAGTGTGAGAGGACAGTGTGAGAGGGGCAGTGTGAGAGGACAGTGTGAGAGGACAGTGTGAGAGGGGCAGTGTAAGAGGACAGTGTGAGAAGGGAAGTGTAAGATATATTGAGCGCCTCTGTGAAGCGCAGATCAGGCCCTCTATCAGCATGAGCATGCTCCCGCTCTCTTACAGAGCAGTGCATCATATATAATATAAAATAATTTTTAAATTTATTTTATTTATTTATGTACATACGTACCTGCCAGAGGGGCCTTTATATATGTATAGGGGCCCGGTTTTATATATAAGTATGGGCCCCCCTCAGGGAAGTGTCCTTTATTTATACACCTGCCTGAGTGGCCAATAAAAATATAACACCTTGTCCCGTCACATTGGTGTGGATATGGGGCATAGTGGGTGTATTATTCTCCACTGTGGTGGTGAATGGGGCTTTGTGAGTGATTTTTTCCTCACATTGCTGGTGATATGTGGACATGGTGGGTGTTTTATTCATCACTTGTGGGGGATATTGGGTCATGGTGTGGTGTATTATTCATTACAAATTTGGTGGTGGGATATGTGGCATGGTGTGGTTATTATTCACCACTATGTGGGCGATATTTGGTCATAGTGTGGTGGAAAAAAACCATCCACTATGTGGATGATATGGGGGCATAGTGTGGGGAATATTCATTTTACTACAGGGGGGTAATATGTGGTCAGGGTGGTGGTATTACAGTCAT
The DNA here is from genome assembly GCA_025379985.1 of Phyllomedusa bahiana. NCBI lineage: Eukaryota > Metazoa > Chordata > Amphibia > Anura > Hylidae > Phyllomedusa > Phyllomedusa bahiana. The sequence continues at coordinate 2,044 of JAODAL010084425.1, forward strand.
TATGTGGTCAGGTTTGTGTTTTTATTCTTTTCCCCAAATTTGGCCAGGTTTTGTGGTATTTACATCACAGATTAGGGGATATGCTTTGCACGGTCTAAATTTAAAGCGAGATCAGTGGGCAGCAGGTGGCAGAGACAAGGAGACACAGTGGGCCCCTAAAATAAACCCCCTTTTGGGGGGCCCTAGCCCCCCCAGTCCGAACTCTTTGAGAGACCGGCTGACTAGGGGCCCCAATTTTGTCTTTTAATCACAAGCCTCGGCAAAAAAATTTCACCTTTTTATTATTCATATCTTAGCACCTACATCTTTTACAATTTTAAAGTTCCCACGAGTCACAACTGTCCAGAGAGGGGCCCTTTCAAATAGAAAACCCCACAGAAGGCCCAAATTTTAAACCCCCCCCTTTCTTTTTTTTAATATGTACTTTTTTATGTTTTTTACTGAAAAAATTTTAATTTATACTACATAATTAAAATTATTTTATACATGTATACACCAAGTAAAGGGTCAACGTTTTTTTATATATTTTATTATATTCTATAAATAATGGTGTTTTTTTCTTAAGTCTGTATATAATACCTATTTGGACGAAATCTCGTCCTTTTTAAATAATTGGCTTACATATCCCCTAGAACAACGGGATCAATTTGACAATTGATTGACACTTTTAACATCCAACAAAGATCTCATTTGCCGGAAGGATCAATTGTCTTGATTATTTTTTTTTAAATACGACACTTTATTTTTGGCTTTGCCTCTGAAAAGCGGGTTTTTTCTCGACGAAAAAACGGTTAGGTTTTTTGCGTCGAGAACCAACATTAAAAAACCCGAACAGGATCTTGGATGTTTTCAATTTTTATCTTTTAGACCCTTTTTTTTTTTTTGCTTTCGAGGTGCTTTGGAGTTGTCCTATGCCTCTCTGCAACGAGGTCGCAAACCTCGCAAAATTTTTTGGGTTTTTTAAGAGTTTTTTTTAAAATGTAAAGGTGATAACCCCTTTGCATTTTATCAAAAAATTTTCACATTTCCAAAAAATTGGATTTTCCCCACGCCCCCTGCAATACCCGCGGCCTCTTTCCTAGCACCTGGCTTTCTCTTACTTGCGCCGCTATCATAACTGCACAACATCCAAAGGTGAGCGCACCTGTTTATCCAGTACTTTATTGAAACCTAAATCTACGTACTTCACTATTGTGCGCCCTGCCCCCCCTTTTTTGGGTTTATATATATTAATAAATATATATAAAAAAAATAATAAAAATATATTATATATAAATTTTTATAATAAATAAATATATATTGAAAAGGTAACGCAGAAGGTGTACATGTGATACTTCCCGGCCAGGTCCTTGCGTGCACCTTTTCCGTTCCCAACACATCCCCCAAGGAAGGAGCCTTGGGAATGAAAAGGCCAAAATTAGATGGATTCGACATACAACTGCGACATATTTTAACACATTTAAGGTTATAAGGTTTCACCTTTTCGGGGTCCCCCTTCATGGGATTGAGCAAAAGGCAGGGGGGGTTTGCCACTCCCCATGACTCCCCCCCGGGGGTTTACCGGGATTAAAAAAGTCGCAGTAAGCTGACTAGGGTGGTACAACCCCTGGCACCTTAAAACCGGGGTGGAGACCTGCGGAAAACCACAGGGTGAATTTGCAGACGACAGTAAGCGACCTCGGTTTTTTTAAGCCCAGACGGGCGGGGCTTTTTGTTTTTTTGTTTTGTGTTTGTGCAGCCTTGCACTTGACTTTCGTTCTGCCAAATAAAAAAGAAGCCCGTATTTTCACCGGAATACGTCTCTTTTGCCTGAAAAACGTGATCACACCCCAAAGCCTTAAAGCCACACAGGTAGGACGCATTGGGGCAAAAAAGGGGAATACTCTTCTGAACAAGAAAAAACTATGTCCGGTGCAACAGCTACCCACGGTCACAGAGGCGGCTAAAAGGGAGATTTGGGTGAACGCTAATTCAAGCCAACCTAACCCCCAAAGGATGAGGCCACCAGAGAAAGCGCACAAAGAACTTCCGGGCCAACGAGACGAACGCCTGCATTGAACCCACCAAGCCACGGTGAAAACAACAGCGGTAAATCACACGCTGCAGCAACAGAAACAGACCCGGCGCAAGGCCAAAAACAAAAATTTCCATTCACAGCCCGCCAGGTGGGCAATTTTCCCTGTGCAAGTGTCCGTGGGAGACACATCGGGGCTTCCCTGGGGCCCTTTTTGGCATAGCAGAAGAGAGCATTTCCGGCGGCCCAGGGGGCGTTTCCCCGGCTCCCTTCCAAAAGGGGGCGAACCACAGAAGGCCTACTTCGACCTCTGCCAAGACCCAAGGACACACCAAACTGGGGGGGGGAATCCGGGCCCGACAGGGTCCCCTGGCCGTACGGCCCGGGAAAAGGCAAGGGGATTTTATCCCCCAAGCCCGCCGGGTCACAAAAAAACCTTTTCCACATTAAAAACCAAAGGGCTACAGCCAGACCCACAACCCTCCCAGGTGGCGAGCGAGGGGTTTTGACCGTTTGTGCGGGCCCTTCCCATCAAGCCCGATTCGTGGGAACACCGACCCCAAAAGCTGGACAACTGGTCACGGTTTTGGAAGGGTACACCCACAAGGATTTCCTAAATCCTAAAACCCCGGGGGGAAAATCCCAACCCCAACCGGGTAAGACTGCTCCTGTCCCAAAGGGGGGTCACAGGTATAGGGAAGGGGGGAGAGGGCCACCTACCCCAAAAAGGGGGACCCTGTTTCTAAAGCCCGGGACCCCTTAGCGGGGCGGCGGTGCCAAGACGGGAAAATTTGGCCAAAATTGCCCGGCAGGGGGGAAACCCCCTGGAATGGGTTTTGGGGGAGCTACCCCGGGTTTTTCCCGGCCCGCAAATCCATTTGGATCGTGCTGGAAGGACCACAGAGTCCCTGTTACCAAAAAAGGCACTTGGGCAGGACTCGGGGAGCTTAGTGACCCTTGTGCAAGCCCGACTGGTGACCCAGAAAAATCCCACTCCCCGGGATAGGTATTTGTATCCAGGGGACACCGGGGACTACCCCCCTGCCATACGGCAAAGAACGCCGTGGGGTCCCCCATCTGAGGGGGCCGTGTCCCCCAGTTTAACCCTCACAGCGCAGTTATTTTTTGTGACTTTCCTTTTTTTTTGGGATCTGTGGGAAATAAAACGGGAAAAAAGTATCAATGTACCTACCGTAAATGACGGGCCAAACAAGTGGCGATGTTGAATCGTCCTTTTCCCTTTTGGGTCCTGGCTGGAATCCAGGGAACCCCCCTCGAGTTAGAACTCTCCCCTTTCCATCTCGAGGGGGAATTTTTGGGCACAGAGAAAGTGAGGACGCAACCGGAAACCCGGAAAACAAAAGGTCATTGATGGAACCCCACAGGAACCGGGGGGATTGGCCAACCCCATTTTCATCGTGGGGACAATTTTTGTACCGGGGGAAAAAGACACCAACAAGGTAAAGTGGAGCATTTTGGTGAAAAACCCCGAACACTTTTCCGTATGATTTTAGAACTGGCACATCCCATGTTTTGGGGGACACTTGGGGGCGAAAACTAGGGGCGGGGGAGCGAACTTCTACTGGCCCGGGGCATTACAAGGCCGGGGAAGATTCTGCAGCCGCCCGAGTGTCAGGCCACCCCCCTAGACCCCATTTCCGATCCATTGGTTCCTTCCCCAAAAAGAGGCCCTTTTTGAGCGGATTGGCAGGGATCTGGTGGGCCACCCCCCAAAATTTGGCTAGAGGGCACCGCAAAACCGTCTACAGATTACCCACCCCTACCCCCGAGGTTTACCCCTCAGAAACACCCCTCAAAGGATAGTTTGGGAGTTTTTCCCCAAAATCCCCTACCGGACCCCAAAGGAGACCAACCGATCGGGCCCCCCGTTTATGCCCGGAACCAAAAGGCTATGCCGCCTGCTAAAGATTGCCCACCTCCACCTCCGTGTACCTCCCCAGACCGAGGTCGGTCAGCGCTTTAATAAAACCTAAAAGGGGGAAAAGTTAAAAAAGGGGGGTGGGCAAGGGGTGGTAGGGATTGGACCACCCGTTGCCCTACTATGTTTTGCCATCCGGGAAGTCCCACGGCACCCGGGGTTTTTCCCTTCGACGCTATATGGGGGACATCCCCGAGGGGTCCTGGAATAGCCAAAAACCTGGGAGCAAGAGGAAACCCTTACAAATTTCAAGAACATATAGCCGACATGCAGGACAGGACGGGGGTTAGCCCCTTGTAAGGGAGAACATCACAGGCCCAGGAAGCCCAGGGCCCGGGTTACAACAGGGCCGCAAAGCAGGCTTTTTAGCCCCGGGGGGAGGGTCCCTACTTTTACCAACTGTAGAAAGCAAGTTTCTAGCAAATGGCAAGGCCCCTATGAGATCTTGAACGGGAGGTGAGGTCAATTAAAGTTTTTTTAGCCCGGGAAAAAGAAAACCCTACCAATTTACCATAAAAACCCATCAAACCCTGGAAGGACCAGAAAGCCTGGGGCGCAAGGGAGTCAGGAAGTCCCTACAAGGGGTTATCCCCCGAGTACGCGGAACCTTTTCAGAGGTCCCAAGACAGGAGGTCAGGAGTTTCCCACAAGGAAACCCAGGGAAATTTTCTAACCCTGCCGGGGCAGATTTCACCAAAATGCATTTTCCACCGAGCCCGCCAAAATCGGTTTAGGCCATACAGGGTGCCAGAAGCCCCAAAAGGAAGCCATTTCAGAAAAGTGAGGAAAAGCACCCCGGGGGTAAAAGAAGTCCCAAAGTGGGGGGTCCCGCCCCCGGTTATTCCCAAGCCAAGGGAGCTTGCGGTTTTGTAAAGACTTCCCAAGTTAAATGAAGTCTCCAAATTCATGCCTACCCCATCCAAGGGTCACGAGCTAATAGAAGGTTGGGGCCCAGCGAGGTATATGACCCCCTTTGCCCCACCAAAGGGTATTCAGGTTCCCCTCACAGATCAGGCCAAGGGGAAAAATGGCATTTTTTACCCCAAGGGACCTTCCGTACGGGTCCTTCCCTTTGGGTTTTCAAGGGGCCCCCACCTTTTAGAGGTTAAAGGACATCAACCTCAGCCGCATAAAAACACGCAGGGCCCCATACCTGGGTGATGTGGATCAAAAAGGCCATTTGGGGGTTTCCCTCGGGTAAATGCAAACGTCCTTGACGCATAGGGGGGCCGGTCTAACGGGCCAAACCCCCAGAAGTGCGCGATAGGGGTAGGAGGCCCGCTAACCCCGGGATAAAAAGGCCGAGGGGCATAAAAACCCCCGGTAGACAAACTCGAAGCCTTCAGAATTGGCCTCAACCTTTCCAAGAAACAGTTTAAGCCTTCCCCGGGCATTGCAGGTTTTAAAAAGGAGGTTTTTTGCCAGGGTTTTTCCACAAACTGCCCCCCACAATCTCGCCAAGGGGGAAAATCCCCCCTGGAAAAGTGGAATCCTGACCGAGCAAGCCTTCCAAACTCAAGGAGGTTCTTTGTAAGAGGCCCGATTGATCACCCCTAAATTTTCGGGAGGAGTTTTATGGGGCAGACGGATGCCCAGAAGTCGGCTTAGGGGGAGTCTTGTCCCAAAGGGGCAAGGGGGGAAGAGCACCCCGCGGACCCTCAGCCGGGAAGCTATCGGCAGCCGAAAAAAAATTATTCGATTGAGAGAGGGAATGTTTGGCCCTAAAGTGGGCAATCGAACGCTCAGGGATTACCGGGGAAAGGCAGTTTTTGGGGATCACGGACACTCCCCGCTAAAAGGGTGGCCCAAAATAAAGGGGAAAATCGAGGGGACCCGGGGTTCCTGGCCTTACAGACTTTTTTAAATCGCGTCAAACCCGTCCTGGGGCCCAACAAGAAACGCGACACGTTACCAAGTGCTATTTCGGGCACAAGGGCCCGCCCCACAGTCCAGCAAAGGGGGGGATAAGTAAAGGGGGCAACAGCAGGAAGGGGTACATGCGTATACATCCCGGCCCAGGGTCCTTTCGAGCACCTTCCGATTCCCGACACATGCTCCAAGTAAGGGGCCTTGGGGGAAGAAAGCCAAAAATAGAAGGATTCGACAGTACAGACTGTCACAATTTTTAACACATTTAAGGTTAAATATGGCTTCAGCCCTTTTCCCGGGGTTTGGGCCTTTTTTTGGGGGGAGCATAGGCAGGGTGGGGGGCTCACGCCCCAACCCACTCCGGGTTTTTCCTGGAGTATAAAAGTCAGCAGTAAGCTGACTTGTTGGGGTTTCAACCCCCCTGGCCCCTTTAACCTTGGGTGGAGACCTCTGGAAAAAACCCCGGGGGCTTACAGACTGCGTAGCGGTCTCTTTAGCTAGAGCCCAGACTAAGGCTTTTTTTTTTTGTTGTGTTTGTGCATGCCTTTCACTTTGCAAATTTTTTGTTTTCTGCCAATAAAAAAAAAGAAGCCCTGTATTTTTTTCACCTTTTTTTACTCTCTGTCCTGCCCAAAACGTGATTTACGATCCCAACCTTAAAGCCACAATAATATATTTTAATATTTAAAAAATATTATATATATATATTTAATTATAATATATATAATATAAAATAATTTTTATATTTAAATATAAAAATAATATATATATAATTTTAAATATATAAATTTTTTGCCCAAACCCCAGGAAAAATTTGTGGATGGAAAATAGCCCCCCTAGAGTAGCATTTGGTATGGAAATTCCCCGGGGGGAGGGGGGGCGATACGTGGGACACCCGGGCCTTTCCAACTCTGAAGGGCAGCAGGAGAACGCACTATTGGGGCCACCAAGAAACCGGGGCCTTGTTGGAAAAAAGACGGGAGCTAGAAAGGGGATTTTGGGTTTAGTATTGTAATAAAAAGCTACGTGTAGCGAATGGGCTTCTTTTTTTTGAAAAGGCGTAGCGTGGGAGGGAGGGCCCTTTACCCCTCCGGCCAGGCTTTAGGGTGTTTCCCAAGCCTTTAAAGCCGTGCAGGAGGGACCAGGGAGAGAGTCAACCTGATCAAAACCCTATTTTGGGGCCCTTTTTTTCCCGAGGGTACTGACAGGAGAGAGGTGCCGTCTACCCGAAAACCCGACCAGGGTCTGCATCTAGAGACTTCACCACCACATGGGTGTACATGCTTTTTTCTTCCCCCGTTTTTGATGCTGCTAACTTTGGGTTTGTTTTGCTGCAGTTAAATGGGTGCAGTAAAACCCCCTGCATAGGGCTTTTTTTTTTTTTGCTGTTTGTTTGTGCCGTTGAAAATAAAAACCTGTGATTATGTAAAAAAATTGGGAAAAAAAAAAAAAAGGGGGGAAAAACAGGCCTTTGATTGCTAAGGTTAACTGCAGCATATGTTTTTGTGGACTATACGTTTTTTTGTGAACTGCATATGTTCTGGGTAAAGGCGCTTTATCCTTCAAACCCGTCCCCCTGCAGTGGGGGAAAAGCAAGCACCTGGGCGGCCAACCAAACCACAAGAAAACCAAACCCTCGTTTTCAAAAATTACAGCGGTCAGAGACAATGTTTCTGCCCAGAGGACAGAGGACTTTTCGGGTATCATGCACATTAAAAAGGCAGTCCTGCGTGTCTTGCAAAAGATGACTCCTGATGATGACGTGGAGGCTTATCTGGTGGTGTTTGGAAGGCTGGCGGAAAGAGAGAAACTCCCTGCTGCCGTATGGACAGAAGTTCTGGTTCTGGTGCCTTATTTGATTGGGGAACCGCAGAAGGGGTACTTTGACCTGACTGCAGAGCAAGCCAAGGACTATGACCTCCTTAAGGCCTAGATTATGGCCCGGCTGGGAGTCACCTTAGCGGTGAGGGTTCGCAGAGTCCATGATTGGCTGTTTGAGAAGCATAAGCTGCCCCGCTACCAGCTGTTTGTTCTTGTGTGCAAGTGGCTACAACCTGAGGTGCTGAGCCCATCATCCATCTTAGATCAGATCGTCATGGACCGCTACGCGAGTGGACTTCCTCGAGAGCTGCATTGCTGGGTTGCTCAGGAAGACCCCAAGACGCTGGTTCAGCTGATTTCCCTCATGGTATACCACTGCAGAGTCCTATCTGGGGCCCAAAAATAAAGCCCAGCAGTCCGTTGGGCGCTCCAGGGATCGGTCCCAGGGGCCAAGCACCAAAGCCTTCTCCGCCGACAACCAGGGGAGTCATGTCCGGAGACGGAGTCGGGGTGGTCCACCCAGAAGAGAGAGGATGGTGGGCCAAGAAAAGGTACTTTCACCCCTTAAAGTTCCCCTGCGTGGCCGAGCAGAGGTGCGCTTTTGGTGGTGCCACCAACTGGGGCATATTGCAGCACACTCTTCATATTTGCCCACCCGGCCTGTAGTGCTGTGTCCCTGCCGGCCCTCTGGCCCCCAGGAATGCCATGTCCAGGTAAATGGGGTCAGGGTGGTGACCCTGTTGGACTTTGGCAGCTTAGTCACCCTCTTATGAGCTGCCATTCCTCGTGACCAGGTAACCCCGGATAAACGGGTGTGGATGGTCTGCATTCATGGGGACACTAAGCACTACCCACTGGCTACAGTGACTATTGAGACTGGTTGCGGCACTCTGAGCCATGAGGTGGGAATTGTATGAGACTTGCAAAAACCCCTAATTTTGGGAAGGGACTTTCCTCTATTCTAGGAGCTGTGGTCACCACCCCAAGGAGTTGCTAGGAGGGCCCTGAGTCCCAAAACCCTTAGTCCAGTTCCACTAGCGGATGATGTACAATAATAATAATAATAATTATCTTTATTTATATAGCGCCAACATATTCCGCAGCACTTTACAATGTAGAGGGTAAAAATTACAGACAATAGACACGACAGAATTTTCACAGTGAGAGCTACTTACAGATGAGACACAAGGTGTGGGGCGCTGCTGCAAAAGCTTACAATCTTACAAAAGATTGGTA
>JAODAL010084426.1:0-10922 GCA_025379985.1 Phyllomedusa bahiana
AATAAAAGGGTGGTTTTAAAAGACCCCTTTTTTCCCCGGGCACTTTTAAATCTGGGGTCATGCGGGTTTTGGGGCCCTCATGCTTGGCATTCCAGGACGGGGAAATTTTCTTTGTCCTTTTCAAGAAAAGTTGAGGGTTTCAAATCATACTCCCTTCTGGCACTTTTTAATTTGGGGGGTGATGGGGTTTTTAAGGGCATGCGGTTGGTACAAGACAGGGATGGGAAAAGGGTTTGTGTGTTTTTTTTTTCTGGGGCCCTTTTAAAACCAAAGTGTGTTCCCTTTAAGTTGTACCCACGAAATCCATTTGACTGTTGTGGATTTTAAATTTTCCAGTTTTCCCCAGCCCTTTTTGGGGGTTTGAAAAAAAAATGAAGGTGTTGTTGCTCTCCCTTAGCCCCTTTAATGGTAATTCGCTCAAAATTTGCCCAAACTCACTATGGGGAATATCTTGTGAGGGGTGATATCGACCATGGGCCCCGATGTCGGATGGTCAACGTAATCGCTAACACTCCCGAAAACCCCCTTCCCTTTTTTAATTTACCTTTAAAATCCCCCAAACGGGAAAAATTGTGTGTGGTGGCAGTTGAAGGGGTGGGGGTCCCAGCCCAACAGTTTTCCCAAAAGCTTTAATGGATTTACCCACTTTCCTCTCAAACACAATTTTGGGACAAAATTTTCCCCCCCACAGAAAACCCCGGTTTTAAAGTAGCAAAGGGGTGGCGGGCCCAAAAACTCCCCAAAAGTTTTAAAACGGGGAGGATTTTTTGGGAAAACCCCCCTTTGGGCCCTGAAAAATGACCCCTAGCAAAACTAAACGGGTTTTTCGGGCCTTTCCCTTCACGCCCTTGAGCTCTTTGGGCGGGGCGCACCCGCTAAAGGTTTAACCTTTAAAGATGGCCGGCAATCCCTGCCCTCAGGGGGCGGGATCCTTGGGGGATGAAAGGGGGATGACCCGGGCTGCGGGACAGTCCTCTCTTCTTGGCGGGCTTGTCCTTTTTGGCCCGGGGTTTCTCTCTCTTTCTCTCTGTGAGGGAAACCCTGTTTGGGACAGAGGCTCTTTGTGTTCTGGAAAAAAACTTGAACCCTGGGTTTTTTTAAAAGCTTGTTTCTGTCTGTCTTTTCTCCTTTGAGTCTTTTAGCTTCTCTAAAAGGGCCCTGCTGCCATGTGCCTTTTCTTTTCCATGCCCCTTTTTTTGTTAATACTGGAAACGGGGACATAGCGACATCTTGGGGCCCCAAACAGTAGAATAAAAAGGGAAAACTTTTCATAACTGTCATGCATGGGATTTTACTTGGAAAACACAGTGAGGCTGGCCCATTTACCCCACATACCACCCCACTGGGAAGTTGGCGCCCTCGACAACCCTCCCCACAAAAAAACTGTTTGGCATAGCGCTGTGGGGGTAAAACCGGGTTTGGGGATCTGGGCATCCTACAGGGGGGGCTATGGCTCGGGGCTTCAGGCACACCCCCTGGGGAAGGAGTTGTTGGCTGTCCCTCTCTCCCGGGTGGAAAGATTGTCAAAGCTGGAACCTCATTTGAGACCGGCAAGGGGACGTCACCATTCCTCAACTAAGGGAGGCTCCCTGAACGGGGGTTTTAGGTACTTGGGGGTATAGTTTGGGGGCCTTCAAAATCACAGCGCCTCAAACTATTTTGTGTGATTTCGTGAGGGGCCCCCTGTCCCTATTGGCTCTACCTCATAGACGGGGAGGGCAGGGCCCAACCCTTCTCTTAAACCCACATATGGGACAGCCTTTCCAAACCTACACCCAACTTCCCAGATGGCCTTTTAGCCCCTGACCATGCCCCAAACACCCGGGGGGCAAAACTGTTCTTTTTGCACAGGATCGGGTTAGGGTGCACCACTTTTTTTTAGACGGCTTCCTACAACCTTGTGACCCGTCCGCAGTCGGCGGGGGGTTGTTCCGGGGGCCCGGGCCGTGGTTGTGGTCAGGGGTTTGATTTGTCGGACTGGGCTTTGTGAAGACCCTTTCAATCTCTCGCCCGGGTCTTCCGAACTTCAACTGTGTAGAGATTTAACCCTGGTACTGTCCCCCCCTATTGTTTTTGGCCCCATTCAGCTAGGCGGGTTTATTTCAGGCCCCCTACCCTTTCTGGCTGTCTTAAAAAAGTCCGCGCATCTGGAAAAAGGGGGGGGTGGGGTTTAAACCCCTCACAAGCTCTGTTCCCCTGCGGATGATACGGAGTAGTAGGGGAAAAACGCTCAATCCCTTTAAAATGGTACAGTTCGTTTCATTATACCCCCTTTGGGGGAAACACGCCCCTTTGGGATCGAATGTATCCTCGGGTTTTGGGCCCCCAAAAAAACCTTTTTAAAAAGTGCTTGCGACCGCCCCCAGCAGAAGACTCTGCGGTTTGTTTCCCTAGGGGGTTTACACCCAACGGCATACTTAGTAAAAGGGGTTTTCATAAACCAAAAATTTTACGAATGCCCAGGGGCCCAGAGCCCCCCAAATCTGTTTTTGTAAATTTAAATAGGAGCTCTGGGGGCGCAGATGTCCGGATGGTCTAAAACGGGGGCCCCCCACTGTTCAGTGCTCTTATTTAAACCCCCACAGGTACGAACTTGGGGCAAGCTTCAGACACCATGCTTAAAAAGTAGGGCAGTAAACAAGTTTTGAAGCCCCCCTTATGGGGTTTTTGTAAACTCCCAAAATGGGCGCCTTTCTCATGGGTTTCCCCGTCCCACCCTCCGGCCCCTAAGGGACAGGGGGATAACAATCTTTGTCGGTGCTGCAACTCTGTTTGGGTAAGTAGATGGTCCGACACAGGGGGCCCTGGGAAAAAACCCCGCTTACCCCACTGCCTTAAAAAGCTTTTTGCCCCCCCTGAGTGCTGGGCCTGCTCCTCTGGCGGGGCCGGGGCCCGAAGGGCCGGGGCCCACACCTTCACTTTCTGTAAATTGGGGAACCCAAACCTGGACCCCCCCCCTGCCAAAACGCCAAAGGTCTTTTCCCAACACCTTGGCATCCCGACGCCACCCCCTTGGTGTGCCACGTCCGGAAAGCAGGGAAAAAAGGGTAAAGGGCCGGGGGATTTCCGTTTCCTCTAATCCTCATCGCCCTGCGGGAGGGAGTCTGACTTTGGGAAACCGGGGGGGAGAAGGGGGACGGCAAAACCGTTTTCCCTTCCTGACCGGAATTAATGCGGAAATTTTTATATTTTGAGGTGGGGCCCCCCATTCTGCTCGGGGCTCCAAGCCCTTTGCATTTCCAAATGCGGGCCCAAAGGGTTGTTGTGGTCTTTACCAAATCAACCTTTTGCACCCGTCAAAGGACTCTGCGAACCTTTTTAGTTTATGGCCCCTACCAGGGCCAACCGTTCCCCCAAATTTAAAGGAGCTTATAATTGTCGGATTGCGCCGACTCCCGCCAAAGGGGCGAAATGGCTAGGGAAATTTCTCTTCTTGCCCCTCCTGGACCCCGGGCAAACACAGCCCCCCAAAACCCTGTAGACTACCATCAGTATACAAAAGGAAAAGGGGGTTTTTTGAACCGCGCATAGGCCAGAATTGGGAAATGGTCTGCGGCCCCCTTTCAAAAATTCAAATGCCTCTTGCTGCCGAGGTCCCCATAAAAAGGGCGATTTTTTGGGCCCCCCGCCCCTTCCCTAAGTTGTCATTTAAGGGGCCCGTCAGATGAGCGAAATGGGGGAATAAAACCCTTTGGGAATACCCGGGGCGTCCAGGAATGCCCGCCCTTCGTTGTGTACAGGGGAGGCCCGTTTCGGACTGCCTCCCCCCTTACTGGGGGTGTCTTTTTACCCCCCTTTCCCAAAATGCCACATGCCCCCAAATAAATCTATTCGCTGCTGGAAAAGCTGGCAAATTCTTTGGGTTGATCTTAAGCCCATGGTTTTGTTTGTCGTTCCCGAAAACCCGCCACGTTTTGAAGATGGGGCGGGCGAATGAATTCCCAAAAAAACCCCCCAAGGTAGATTTTTTCCCCCGACCCCAAAGTTAAGAAACCCCTTGCAGTGTTTTCCCCTTTCCGCGGGAAAGTCCTGGGGGGTTGGAAAGCCCAAAACACATCCCATTGAAACTCATAGGGTCCCATAGGGAGAGTGAAAGCTGTCTTTGCCCTATCCTTCTCCGCCTCTGGTTTCCGGGCCCGTATCGTGGCCAGGGGCGAAAGGGTCGAAAAAAAACCCTTTTCATGGCCTAGAGCGGAAAAGCGGGCTCTTTCAAAACCGGGGGAGGGGATAGGGGGATCAGAAGGTTGGGCATTTGCTTCCTGTGTTACGCAGAACCTGAGACGCCCTCCTTTTTTTCGAAACCCAAAAAAGACAGGGGCGGCCCAAGGGGGCTTTTACTCTGTTGAAACCCGCCGTTTTTCCAGCTTTCTGGCCATATGGGCCCTTTTTTTCCTGGGAAAATTTTTTTGGGGGGATTTGTCGGGGACCGTTCCTGATGGGCGGGGGGCATTGCCTGGGGGTTTTTATGTCGATGGTTTTGGGAAACAAACCCCAAGTCTTCCCCTTTAGTCTCGAGAAGCCTCCCGGGGAAATTTCCCCGAGGGTTTTCTTTTAAAAGCTTTGTTTCCCTGGAGTCAGGGTCCTGCGGTCAATTTCCCTTCGGGGCCCTAAATCACCGGCCCCTTCCTTTTTTCCCCTCGGAGGCTCGCCCTTTCTGGACGCCCCCTGATAGGTAGGCCGACCTCTTGTTGGGCTTTGCGCGACGTTTCTCCCCCGGGGGGTTTTCTTCTCCAGGAAAAATGGATTTTGGCTAGTAGGGTAAATTTGGGGGAGGAATGGGTTTTAACTCGCTGTCCATGACGTTGAGGCATTCACGGGTACACATCCCCTTCCACAGTGGCAAAAGGGGCCCAAAGATACCCCGTGGTTTGGTTTTTTGTGATTTCCCGTGAGATGGTTTAACCAAGGAAATTCCAGCCCATTTTAAAATTCCGTCTTTTGGTTTCCCCGGGGAAACATTTTATATTTTTTCTGGGCGTGGCGGGATCTTGTTGGGGCTTTTGCTGGGAAAACCCTTTACGTGCCCAATGGGTCGGGCCGGTTTTGGGGGCTCTTCAGGGCTGTTGCTCCTCACCCCTCGCGTAGGGGGCCCTTTTGGTGGGGCCGCTGGTGTTGGCCCCCCCGCCCAAAATTTCGGCCCCCCTTTGGATAGAGGTGGTTTTTTCAGGTTTGGAACACATTCAAGCCCAGGAAACACATTTCCCCCTCCCCCCTTGGGGGGTGGTTCCCCAGCCCCCAAAATCCCTTTTTTGCCCCAAAGTTTTTGTCCAAAACCCTCGGACCCCACCCAAAAATTTTCCCTTTTACATCCCGCTTTTCCCCTTGTTTGGGTGCCGTCAGCCCTTTTGACGCTTCCTTTTTTTGGCTCCATCATGTGCCCCCAAGTGTTTTCAAAGAAAATCCAAGGGCATCAGGGTTCACTCTGACCCCGTATCAAAATTTAAAAAAAAGTGCCCCCTTCTGCCTTCTAGCTCTGCTTCCTTTAAAAGGAATACTGGCGTTTAAAAATCATACCCCCGCCATGGGCTTTGGGTTTTTTTGTTGCCCCCCCCAAAAGGGGGCCCCGCAAATTTGGGGGGGGTTGGTAGTTTTAACCCCCGGGTTGCCTTACCGTTCCCGACACTTTGGCGAATGTTGGCCCATACTGTTGACAAAGGGCCCGGCGAGGGGCCCCCCAGACCTCTACAACCCCGGTTGGCCTTTGCAGCAGGGGCCCCGCTGTGGAGTGCTCTGGGAAAAGGGGGGGTGCCCGCGGGGAAATCACTTCTAGGGAAAACTTTTTTTTGGGGGCCCTTTGCCTTCATCTGGGGGAACCTCAAAAAAAAACGAAGTTCCTCAACTCTGCCCCCTAAAGCCTGGACAAAATTGTTAAAAAGACTTGCGTCCCCCTGTTCTCTCCCCCCTTTCTTGGGTTTCTACTCACAGGGCCCTTTTCCTTTTCGGGCATGGGTTCCCCTTCCCCCTCTACAGCGGGTAAAATAGGGCCCCTGTTTAAAAACGTTTTTGGTCACCCTTTTATTGGGGCATCTCCCGCAATTTGTCCCGTAAAGGATTTATTGTACAGTTTCCCCCAATGAACTTGTTTCTTAGTGTTATCTACTTTTGGGGGAAAGGCCCCCCTAGCCATGGGGTCTCGCAGGCCCTTTTCCTCCCTTCAATGTTTTTTCCCGCAAAGGGGGGTTTTGAGTAAATGCATGAGGGTCTCACCCCCTCTTTGCGGGCCGGTTTTTAAGAAGTAAATTGAAGGTGCACCCTTTGGGTTTGAAACCCCCCCTTGGGCCCCCTTCCCCAAATCAGGTCGGCCCCCATTTCTGTCCGCCTAACGGGCCCCCTCCAAAGGCCCCCAGGGATATCTTGCCCCCCGGGTTCCCGGGGTCATTTGCATATTTTTTAAATGCGTATGTTCCCCTTTTTGTCCAATCCTGCAGTGTCTGTTTTTTTCCCCCAAATTTGTGAAAGGGGTTGCAAAAGTACATGAAAAAAAATTTGAGACTTCGGTTTTACATTTTTTGATCAAAAGATGTTTAAGCTGCCCACGACTTTATCGTGATCTCAAAATCGGGCGTTCCCTTTTATTTTTTACCTCTTTAAAGAGGGGGTAAATTTTTTTGGGATTTCCCATAGTGTATAGCCCCTTTTTTCCAAATAGTGTGCCGTGGCGGCGGCTGTGTGTGGGACTGTTAAAATTTCATTTTTGTGCCGCAAACCCTCCCCGTGGCACCCGGTTTGCATTCTTTTTTAGAAATGTTTTTGTGTGCTGATAAAAATTTTTATTTCCCTTGGGTTTTTACATTGATTTTTAAACCCATATGGGAAGGAAAAGGGGGGATTCCATTTTTTGGGGTTTTTGTCCCCGCCCACTCTCACAGGCCCTTTTATTTAAAAAGGGCAAATTGGGTTGGGGGGGTTTTTTTATTTTTTCTCTCTGAAAAAATGGGGGGTCGGTGACCCAGTGAGAGGCCTGATTTTGGGTCGGGTTTAGAGGTTTAAAAAAAAAGATAGGACTGCCCGATTTTGAGATCACGTTGAAGTTGTGGGCAGCTTAAACAAACTTTTGATCAAAAAAATGTGAAATGAGAGTCCCCAAAGTTTTTTAAGTATGATGATAGCCCTTTAAAAAGCTTCTTTAGGGATTTTTCCCCGGAGTGTATTTCCCGGGATTGAAAATGTGGCCCCAAAAAGGGGCATAACCCCATTGGGCGGGTTTCTGTAGGGGCACCCTGAGCTTGGTTGGGCCGGGCCTTTTTAAAGCCGGGGGAAGATCTCCCGCCCCCCGCTTGTCCATAACGAATCGCGTTTTCCTGCCGGGCTAAGCCATGTTTTAAGCCCGTAAGTACCGAGGGGGAGGTTTTTTCCCGGGAAAACACGAAGTCCGGACAAAGAACCGACTCCAAAACCAGCTCAAAAAAACGGGTTTTTTTTTTTACTGAATTTTTGGAACAAGTGGTGAAAAAGATTTCCCCCCAAAAAAAAAAATTTTCAAATACGTTCCCGGGCCCTGTTTTCTGCACAGCGCGCCGCCAAAAAGTTTACTCTCTGGAAAGCCCAGTAACTTTTCCCAAACCCTGGGGTTCGGGAAAAATTTGGCCCTTTAACCCCCCTTTCCTTCTTAAAAACCCTTAAACACCAGCGGGAACAAAATTTTGTGTCCCGGGGGGCGTTGAGGGGGGTCGTGGTTTCAGCGCAGCAAAATTAAAACAGCTTTTAAAGGATTTACCCATTCCCTCCCAAAAACACATGTGAAAACAAATTTCCCTCACAGTTTAACCGGGTTTTCAAGTAGGGTAATGGTGCGCTTTGGAAAATCTTTTTAAGTCCTAAAAAAGGGGGATGTTTTTTGGGAAAAAACCCCCCTTTGGCCTGTAAAAAAGCCTAGACCCAAAATAAACTGATTTCAGGCCTTCTCACAGGGCCTGGAGCTCGGTTTGGGGTGCACGCATCCGTGAGGTAACCCTTTAAAAAATGGCCGGGAATCCCCGTCCCCCCCCCCGGGGTTTTCAGTCCTTGTAGATGAAAGGGAAAGGTCCGGGTACAGGCCCGTCCTCTCTATGTTTGGCCCGCTTGCCTTCTTGGGCCGGATTCTCTCTCTCTGCGATGGCGTCTGTATGGACAGGGCAGGCTCTCCTCTGTTTTTGGGAAAAACTTGAATCCTGCTTTTTTTAGCTCAGTCTCTTCTCCCGTCTGTTCTCCCCTGAATCTCAGCGCTTCTAAAATTTGGTGGTGCCATTTTGCCCGTTTTTTTACCCTTTTCCCTCTTTGGGATTTATGGGGGAAATGGGCTTTAGCGAATCTTGTGGCCCAAAAAGTTTTAAAAACCAAAAAAACATTTCATTAAAAATGTAAAGCGGGTTTTACTTGGAAAAAACCCGTGAGGTGGGCCCAATATCCCACAGAAAGGGGAGCCTTCATCCCAAGGGACCAGCAAAGTGGGAGTGAGGAGTTTAGTGTAGGACCTACTCTCCTACTCTAAACTCCTTACTCCCACCTCTAAATTTTCCCTTTGGGTATAGGCCCAAACCCGGGGCGAAACGTTGGAACCCTGAGGTTAAACCTTTTTTTGATGCCCTATTTCTGAATAAAGGGGAGCTGATTTAAAACCCCAAAGGGACCCGGTCTTTAAAATGAGTTGAATAAAGTCAAGTTTGCGACAATTTCTTAAAGGGGTTGTTTGAGAAACACAAAAAATAAGAACATATAGTGCAGTAATACTAAAGATAAGCAGTAACTTTCTGTCACAATCCAATGTGTGAACTAGTTACAAACACTGTTATATCACATATAATTGCTTTGCTGGATCTTTCTCCTCACTGAACTAGTGGGCAGAGCTACAGTTGCTAGGCGTGCTCTCTGAAAACTACATTTTCCACAACAGCCCAATTTCCCCCCAGCTGGGCAGTAAAAACTATATACTATATTCACACCAAGTTTATATATATATGGTGTGTGTGTGTGTGTGTGTGTGTGTGTGTTTGTTACAGCCCTCCGTCTCCTTTTTAGTCTGCAGAGCCGTCCCTTATACCGTAAGTCTGCCAGACTGACTGAGCACAGCACATGCTCATCAGTCGGCCTAACCAGGAAGTAACTCAGAGTCTGTCCTACTTCCTGTAGGACAGGTTTCTGATGAGGAAGGAGCCCGGCGGCCATTTTGTTCTTCTATAATGATTATCCCCTAGACAAAACAGACTTTTCAAATTAAAGATATTTAGGATTTTTTTTATTATGACATGTAGTTTATCTATTTAACAAATGTGGCAAAATCTAAAGTTCCAGCACTGCCTCTCAGCAGCAAAAGTCCATGGCCAGCATCCCCATGTAAACCGCAATATTTATAAATGCCAGTATGGTGCTTAGTGGTAGTAACAGGTAAGTTTCAAATTAATAGCAGAGAGGGGAAAAATATCCACATCACTCACCAGGTCATTAAAATCTTCTTTTATTATGGCAACCTATCCTATGTTTTGTCCCTCCGGAGCAACAAGTTGCCATAATAGATGAATATTTTAATGACCTGGTGAGTGCCGTGGATATTTTTGACCTCTCCGCTATAGTTTATCTATTTAGTTTTCTTCTTTTCCTGGAGAACTCCTTTGAGGTGTGCCGTGGATTTTCAATATAATAGGCCAAGAATCACATCTAATGATGAAACAATCTAATCAACTGCTCGTAGGATCAGGGGTACTAAAAACTGGAAGAATACAGAATTTACAATACACTAGGCATTTTCCTTTCCAGGCTAACAAAATAATAACTCATCAAGGTTAAAAAGTTGTCTGACTAAAAAAAAAGTCCTTAAAGGGGTTTTCTCACTACATTGATTTATCCTATCTCAGTCCTGTTCTCTTGGTCTCATTTTGAATTCAGGGGCGTGTTTACTGGCTTTCACTAGGCTGCAGTAGAAGCCAGGTCTGCAGCTATAGCAACCAATGCTGGCAGCCTATCAGGAGAGATCAAACAGGTCTGTAGCTATAGTGACCTGAGGAGCTGATGGATCCCATACAAGAGGGGATATCTCAGAATAGGGAGGACACTGTTAATGGACACATAATGCAAAGTGACTTGTTTTTGCAAGATCTATAACATAAAAAGCAGTCCTTGTAATGAGACAACCCCTTTAACTGTATTAAATAGCAAAAAAATGTACCGATCAGTGGTGACATTAATGAGCCAACACATGACTACTGAGACCACTGTTGCAGCTGTCAGTTAGGTGGGTGTTACCATTCCAATTTTTAAAGGGGTGTGTTCCTACCCACACTTTCTGTCAGCACGCATTGGACACCAAACAGAAGCACACCAAGAACAGGTAACACCTATCTGACAGCTTGAGTAATATATTTCTGGAAAAAAAATCATAGGAATAGCACAACTCAGAGTTATAAGAGAAGATGCTCCAAAATTGTTATTTCATAGGCAACACAAGGAGTTACTAAAACACACATGCCAGGAATGGCCGCAGGTCTTCTCTAAAAAAAACATTGGGTGACCTGTATAAACCTGGCACCGACTCGCCAGTTCTACGTCTGTTTTTCATAGTGTTCGATCCAACGGTATATATGATAG
Source organism: Phyllomedusa bahiana (assembly GCA_025379985.1). Lineage (NCBI taxonomy): Eukaryota > Metazoa > Chordata > Amphibia > Anura > Hylidae > Phyllomedusa > Phyllomedusa bahiana. The sequence continues at coordinate 10,561 of JAODAL010084426.1, forward strand.
GGTCTCACAGCACTTTATAAATGTGTCCCGTTCTACGACAAAATTAGTCTCAGCTGTGCGACTGGTATGGATGTGTACAACAATTTTGCGTCAGACTTTGACGCACTTTTGGGGCATCATACAATTCTGGTGCGACACGCCCCTGCATCTTTGGTACATTCAAAAGTGTTGTGTTTCGTAAATAATGGGGTATGACGGTTCATACTGTACATCTGTAGAACGTGCCTACAACAGTTTGTTTGGCTCAAAGCACACCCAAATAATGCCGCAGCCCCGTTCTTACGTCACCCATAGTTTTGTGTTAAATATTTGCATATTTGTAACGAAGTAAGAAGGCTGGGTGAACATACTTTTTCATTATT
>JAODAL010084427.1:0-10921 GCA_025379985.1 Phyllomedusa bahiana
TTAAAAAAGGGAAGATCCCGTTGACCCCTTTAAAAAAACTATGTAAATTTTTGGGCCCTTTGGGAACCACAAAAATCTTTTTTTTTCAGTATTCCGAATGTATCATTTTTTTAATTTTTATAAAAACACAACTACAAAGATTCATTCAAAAGGGTTTCAAAAATTCTGTTGTGACTCCTTTAGGATAAAGCCGCAAAACCCCCCAAATATGTATTTCTTGATGTATGTAAAATCTATTGTTTACAGTGATGCTGGAGGTAAATTCGTTTTCTGCTAAAAACATTTTGACTTTTTTTCTGAAATATCGACAGCATATCATGGGTTACAGCAGCAATTTCGGGTTGGATGTTTTTTTTTTTTTTTTTTTTTTTACAAATGCCTGTAACCAGTGACGTTATTGTTTTCCATATACCTCGTTTTGAGCCCCGGGAGCGGTGACACAATGGGGACGAATGGAACTGGGCATCGAATTTCATTTCTCATCTGTTTTTCAGGGTTAATGCGCCTGAATGTATAAAAGGGTTTTTGTGCATTCATAAATGGTGTCTAAAGTTCACAGCGCCTCACTCTGTTTGGGGCCTTTTACAAAATTTTTAAAAGTAATGCACCAAACATGATAAAGGCTTAAAAAGGCTGGAAATAAAAGAAAAGTGATTAGAATAGCATTCGTGAATAAAAATTTTGGGTGCTGATTTGTTGGGTGGACCCGGGCCCCAGCAATACCTGTGCTGTGCTGGTTTTTCCCTTTAAGTTTGGAGCAAAAAATAAATTTAAAGAGGTTGTCTCACTACATTGATTATTTTACTTCGTCCTGTTTTCTTGGTTTCATTTTGAATTCAGGGGCGTGTTTCGGCTTCCACTGCTGCAGAGAACCCGGTTTTAGCTCTGAAACCCAGTGGGGCCCTATCAGGAAGATGAAAGGCTGTAGCAAAACGACCTGGGACTTTTTTGCAGCTAACAAGATTGGATATTTGGAATGGTGGGCACTTTTTTTAAATGGAAAAAATAGCAAATGACTTGTTTTTGCAAGATCTTTAATATTAAAAAAAAACCTTGTATTGAGACAACCCCTTTAATTATAAAATGAAAATTTTAAAAATCTATCAACATTCAGTGGGTTTTTTATGAAAAAATTTTAGCCGCATTAAAAAGTATAATTTATAAAACAATCCTAAACATTCACAGGGCATTAGACATCGAGCCGACTCATTTGGGCATTTGACCCAGAACAGGGGAAAAAACCCATTATAAGTCTCCAATGTGCAAAATTTTTGGCCTTTTTTGCAGCTCTTTGACATGTTGAATAACACTCCCATCCCCTTGCTCGATCTCGGGTTTTAGGGGTTTTTGTAGACACTGCTCCGGACGATTTTGCACGTCATCGTTTGTGTCCCTTCCCCCCATAAAAAGGGGATCAGTGATCTAATTGTCTCCAAAAAAGGGGAATCTCACAGTCTACAAGTGCACCCGCTGCAGAGGGTATCACAAGGAAAAAACCTTATATTTTTATGCCATTAGTTTGGGGAGGGAATGCCCTAGGGCTTGGGACCCTTACGGGAGTTAGTAAAATACTTTTAAAAGGGTTTCCCTGTTAGTAGGTGGGGTTCCACCAGATTTGTAATAAAAAAGGGATTTTTATTCCTTCAGAAGTAGAAAGGGATAAATTGAGAGGTTAAAATCGGGTTTTTTTAAATAGTGGTATAGAGTTAATGTTATACTAATAAAAGTTACTTTTTTTGGTTTTATTTTTGGAAACTGATAGAGTTTAAGTTTTGCCTTTGGCAAAATTTGTAAATAAGCAGGATCTAAATTTTCTCCTGTTTTTGTGCCATCTTTTTAATAAAAACCCCTTTGAGGGTATGTCATTAACATTTCCCTAAATTAATCTGAAATGGTTTTAAACAAATTGGTGACCCAAAAGACTCTCAATGAAGAAGGGTTTTCTCCCTTTCGTACACAACCAACTTTTGAGAATCGAGTAACGAGTATGATAAAGGGGGAACGGAAGGGAGAGTCCAAATTAGGTTAAAAAGTTGCAACACTGTCCCCGGGGCCTATGACCCCGGCCTTTCTGGTTTGTTCAAAGCTTAAACCAATGAACACATTTCAAAGTTTGGGTTTATTCAGATTCTTCGTCTTAGCGAGAATTATTACAGAATAATTTGGGGGCCCCTTTCAATGAACTCACTGGATATGAGGTTTTGTTTCTTTTCTGGTTTTGTTTCTTTTTTTAAATATTAATGTGGGACAAAGCAAATGGGAGGGAGAACTGGGTTTCCCTAACACTTGAACATGTACAAAGCTTGGACCAGGCGAATATTAAGTTGGAAAATAATTCTGGCACAATGGGGGGGGGGGGCAGAGCAAAATTGGGGTATTATTGGAATTTTAGCACTTCCCCCCTTTTTAAGATAAATCGTTGAATTCTTTAAAACCCGAATTCTACCCTTAGTTTAGCAAAAATTTTAATTTCTCTATGACTCGGGAGATATTTTTTTCTCCCGCTAATGATGCACTTTTTATCAGCTCATAAGAGGATGGGAGATGCAAGTGTTTAAAGTTAGAAAAGATCCTCAAAAAAATTATGTCTTTTCTCTTTGGGTGCTGTATTATTTGATGATGAAGGGTTTCATCATTCAGGACCAGCACAAAAGGGAATGGCACTGGGGCGGGGGGGATTCATAGACTTTTGGTTTAAAAGGCTTTTTTCTTCCTTTTGAATCTTTTTTTAAAAGGGGGGCCAATTTGGGAAAAAAGAAAAAAAAAAAGTTAGACCCCCCCCCTGCCCCCCATGCCGTCGCGCTGCATCCCAACGTTTCCCGGGCCGCGTCTTTTTTACTACAATTTTGTCCTCAACCCAAAAAAATCATAATTGCCCCTTGAAAAAAAATCATAACCATCTTCTTTTTTATGTCAATGGATCTCTGAGGGGCGTTTTATAGGTGGGATAAGTTAAAATTTTCTTTAATGCCATGTTGGGTACTCGGGATTCTGGTATATTTTTGTTTATTTTCATGGCGTTCACTGTTCAGATTAACCCCTAAGCCCCAGGCCTGAAAAGTAGTCAATGACCAGAACATTTTTTTAGTTTTTGCCTCCTTGCGTTTCAACAGTCGAAACTTTTTATTTTTTCAATGATGCAATTTTTTCAATTTTTTTTTTACATCATTCATATTTCACACTGAATAACCTTTTAAGTTTAAAATTCTACGGGGTTTTTAAATAAAAATTTTGGTGGATACCTAATTTTAAAAGGTTTTTTTTATTTTTTGTGTAATGAAAGCAAAATTTAAATTTTTTTTTAAAATTTATTTTTTTTTAATTTTTTATTTGTGGGGGTTCGGGGGATCCGCGGAACCAGAAAGGGGAGGGAAATTAAGCCACCCCAAAGGGAAGGGAGTCTAATTACCCCCCGGGTTTTCCCAACCAGAGCCCGCCGCAAAGGGGGAATTTGGCCCTTTCTGCGGCGTGGGGTACCAGGCCCGCTACCCCCTGACGTGACGCTTGCGGTGGGGGCCCGGGGAATTTGGCCGGGGTTACAGAATCGAAACCAAAGGCGAAATTCGGAACGGGCAAAAGGGTCAGGGCAGGCGGCAGAGGTTCGTGGTCAAGAGGGACAGACGGTCAGGCAGGCGGAAAAACAGGCAAGGCAGGAAACGTAGGGGAACGGCCCTGGTACACGGAAAAGCAATACGGACCAAGACACTCCAAACTCCCCACTAAGCAAAACCCAACAACCCGGCAACAGTGCCGGGGCGGATACTTTTTAAAAGGACCAGCGCCCCGGCAATAAGCCCAATCCCGGGGAACACGGGCCCCTTTAAAATTTAAAACCCACCCGTCCGCGCCCCCCCCCTGGGGGGCCCGGGGCCTTTGCGAAACGCCCGGCCGGGGCCCAGACAGGACGCCGTTCCCCAGCGGGGGGCCCGGTGGGGTTGACCCGGGCTGGGGAAAAGGTGGCCCGGGTGACCGCAATGCCCCGCCCCCGGCCCGGGTCGGGAAAGGAAAGGGCCCCGGGGGGGCAGGGGTTCCCCGGGGCCGCCATGACATTTCCCCCCCCCCCCCCCTTGGGGTCCCCCCCTCTTTTTTTTGAACCTACCAGAGATCGGAGACGATTCCCTTTCCCGGCTCCCAAAAACGCCCCTCTGGCCCAAACCCCCCTTTCCCACCCGATGAAAAGAACCGTTTCCCCCCCAAATGTTTTCTGTGCCAGCACCTCCTTGACCTCAAAGATGTCACCCCGTTTGGGCCCACAGGAGAAGGCGAGACAGATCTCCCGGAGAAGCAAATTCAGCACCACAGGCTTGAGGGAACGAGCCCGGGAAGGGCGTTCGGGTCACGCAGAGTGGGGGGCAAGGGGAGCTTTAGGAAAAACCGGGGGGGTTTTAACAGACCCCAGTACCAAAAAAAGGGCCCAAAAAAAAGGGGGCCCAACTTGTAGCTGGGAACCTTAAAACGAATGAACTTGGCCGATACCCAAACCCTTTTCACCACCCTTTAAAAAACGGGGAAAAAGGTCCCCGGGAAACCTATCGGCCTAAACCCCTAGTACGAGGGGAAAGGGCCGAACAGGGGCCAAAACGAGTGACCTCCCAAAGGGTGCCTTGATTTCCTTACTTGGGCATGCACGGCAGGAACGGACACGAAGGGCTAGGGGAGGGGGGGGCGGGGAAAAAACCCCAAACCCCAAAAAAAAAAAAGGGGGCGGCAAAAGCAGACTCCCGATTCTGGGGAAATTGTAAAAAAATTCCGCCCAGGGGAGAAGGAAAAAGCCCAAAATTTATTTTCCCCGGCAACAAAAAATTTGGCGCAGATAAGCGCCAAAGTTTTGGTTGCCCCCTTCCACCTGCCCTTTGGGGTCAGAGGGGGGTAACAAAAGAACAAAATTTTTCCAGCTGGACCCAAACTGAGAACACAGAGCCCGCCAAAAATTAGCACAAACTGGACTCCCCTATAAAGGGGGTGATGTGCGGGACCCCAAGGAAACCCGGAAAGAAAAAGGGGGAAAGAAGATTTGGGCTACGGGGGGGGGGACAAAGGGAAACCCCCCGGGAAAGGGGAAAACAAAATAGCCTTTTGGAAAACCGTCAACCACCACCCCAAATCCCGGGGTTTTTTGGGAGAGGCCGGCAGGTAAAGGACAAAGTCCATAGCAATAGGGGCCCAACCGGCTTCTCAGGCAAAAGGGAGAGGCGGGAAAAACCCCCCGCGGGCCCCGAGGGGGGGGAAATTTTTGTTAAAAAAAAAGCACAAGGGCACAGGCAGAGAAAAAAAAGCCCCAAGGGTTTCCTTGCATGAAGGGGCCACCAGTAGAAATCGGGAAGAATTTTGTACGGAACTTTTTTGAACCCCCGGGAAACCCCGCATTTTGGGGGCCCAATTTGCCCCCCATTTAAAGATTCTGACCCCCGAAAAAGCAGGACGGACGAAGGTCTTTCCCCAGGGGGTACCTGTTGAAGGTTACAAGGAGCAGCAGCAAAAAGCCGTTCCGGGAGGAAAAAGGGTGCGTGGGGGCGGCCCAAGCCTACTGTATCAGAAAAATCGGGAGAGAGCGCCGCCCTGACTTTTTTTTTCACCCCGGTGGGAAAGTGTAGGAAGAAATTAAAATGAGCGAAGAAAAGGGGACCCCCCTTTGTTTTGTCGGGGGTTTTCAAGCGTTTTGGGCGGGATTGCAGTTTAGAGAAGGTTTTTGTAAACCGGTATTTTCGATGGGGTTTTAACCCCCTTTAAAGCAGGTGACAAAATTCTTCTAGTTCCAATTTATAGCAAGGATTTTCCCCGGTCCCCAAGGTGTATTGGGCGCTCAGGGGGGGTGAAGGCCCTTTGGAGAAGAACCCAAAAAGTTCGCAACTCTTCCCGAAAGGCCCTTCTGAAGAAAAAAAGGGGGCGCCGGCACCAAACGGGGAGGCGCGACTTCTAAGACAAAGGGGCCCGCTGAGGGCCCCGGACGAAAAGAGAACAGGAGCGGAAGCGATGCGGTTTTTAAAGACGTTTAAAAGGGCCTCTTGAGCCTCGGGAGGCCAAAATTTGGGGGTCGGCACCCCTTGGGGGGGCCCGACCAAGGTTTGCCACCAGGGGATGAAAAACTGGGGAAAAAAAATTGCCTAAAAATTAATTGGGCAAAGCCTACAAAACGCAAAATGGCCCGAAGGCCCACGGGCGAGGCCATTGCGGGACTGCAAAAGATTTGGGGGTCCATCTTTACCCCAAATGGGAAAAACGATGAACCCTAAAAACGCAGTGAGGTGCGTTCAAACAGACACTTTTTTCCATTTTGGCAAAATTTGGGTGAAAAATCCGGAAAACTTTTGACACCGGCGGCCCGGGGGTGACGGGGGGTCTCCGGTCGGGAGAAAAATGAAAAGTCATCCGATAGCCCAATAACACAAACTAAAAAAAAGGTCCCGGAAGATCTCATTCAAAAAATTTTTGGGAAAACAGCCAAAGGGCGCTACAGAGACCAAAATGGCAGACAATACTCGAAATGGGCCCCAGGGTTTTTAAAGGCGTTTTCCACCGTCACCCCCCCTCCCCAAGCGAATCAGATTGTAGGCTCCAAAGGAGATCCCCAATTTTGAAAAGGGTTTTTGCGCCACGTAGGCGGTCAAAAAGGGTCGGGAGGGTCAAAGGGAAGGGGGGACCCCAATTCCTTTACTGTTAATTTTTTCAGGCCACCCCTTTAAACGATACTGGGGCCCAAGGGTCCCATCTTTCCTTTTCGGAAGAAGAAGAATTTCCCGGGCCCCCAGGGGATGAAAACCCTTTTGTAAAGAAGCCCCGCGTAGGTTCTCTTGGATATAGGGCGGTCATTTGCCCCTTTTTCCCCCGGACGGAAAAGGGGGTAAACTTTTGCCCGAGGAGGGGTAGTCCCAGGGTGCAGATCAAAAAGGGAAAAACGAAGGGGCCCGGGGCGGAGGGCAAAGATTCGGGGCCTTTTTTCCGGGGAAAACATCAGCATAGGGCCCCGGTAGGGGGCAGGCAGAAACCCGGCAGAGCTTCGTAAATTTGGGAACGGGAAATCTGAAGGGGCGGGCGGACTGCCCCAAGGGATCGGGGGATGACCGGCCCCCCCCCCAACGAAAAAACCCGCCGTGTTCCAATCCAAAGGGGCGGGGGCCCTTTTCTTGCAGCCAGGGGAAACCCAGGAAAGGGTCCGAAGAGGACGAGGCAGTACGAAAACTCATAGATTCCGGGTGTAACGCCCCCAAACTTCAAGTTAGGGGCGCAGTGCAAAAACCCCAAAAGGCATCCTTTAGGCATTCGCCACTGACGGGGGACACGAACAAGGGTTTCTCAGGGGGTCACTGGGGGAAACCGGGTACTGGAAAAACACCAGTGCAAAGGGGTAAAAATTTTCCCCCGGACCCCGAGTCCAGGAAAGGGGGTGGTCTTGGGAAAGGTTTTTTTTCCCGGCGAGGGTTCCCCCCAAAGAACCGAAAGGGTCAGACGGGGAGAGGGCCGACCCGACACCAGGGTTTTCCCCCTCCTACAGCCCAAAGGGGGGAATTTCCCGGGCCCCACCGGACAGTCCTCCAATTAAGTGACCGAAACCCCCCGCATAGGGAAAAACAAACCGCCGAGACGTTTGCTGCAGCGTTCCTCCTGGGTCGATGTGCCCTTTCCAACCTGCATAGGTTTCGTCCTCAAGAACCGTTTGGGGGAGAAGTGGGGGGCGTTGGAAGACCGGAGCTAAGCGAGGTTTCCGGGTGGGGCGGGTGGACCGCGTTTGGGGGCGGACCCTGTTTTCCCCCGCAAAACGGATATGTTCCGGGTGGCAAACCCCAAAAAAAAATTCGTCCAAGGAAGGTTTGGGGAGGGCCCCCGGGCCCGCGAAACTCGTCCTTAAAACGGGGCCCGAAAGGCCTTGCCAGAAATTTGCCACCAGAGCCCCCGTTGTTTCCAGGGAAAATTCCGAGGCTAGGGGGCGGAACGCACAAGTAGTGTCCCACAGTGGAGTTTGCCGTGGGCGGGGGCGGGGCAAATGGGTTTCGGCAGCTGGGGAAGGGGGGGGACCCCGGGTTTTCCCCAAAGACAGTCCGGAACCCCTGGGGGAAGGGTTGCAAGTTTTTCCGTTTGCGGTCCCCCTCGGTTCCCCCGAGCGGAGTGGGGCCCCGGCCCCGGGGCTTCGCCAGTTTTGGAGGGGTAAAAATAAAAGGGGGAAATTTTGCCCCCTCAGTGGGAAATTGGTGTCCCAGCATCTCGATGTGTATAAACCCGACTGATGAAACCTCTGCACTTCTTGGGGGTCTCCATCATAGCCAGGCCCGGGAGCGGCCCGATGCAGAGAAGGTCCCGGTTTCCAGAGCAGGAGGAGCTGAGGCAGCAGGAGAACTGGGGCGGCGGGGGCGGCGCGGCCGCAGTCGGAGGTAAAAAAAAAAAGGGGAGCCGCAAGGGTTTTTGCATCATTGGGTGCAGCTGGTCGATTTCGCTGACTCGCTGGGCGCCGGGTCGTAACGCCCGGGGTTCGGGCAGAGGGACCCTTGGGGGAATTTCCCTGGCCAGGGTTGTACTGTGGCCCGGGTTTGGTGGATCCGCTGGACCCCGAAGCGATGGGGAGTTAAGCCACACCCCGGGGAAAGGGGTCTAAGGGAAACCCCCGGGTTTTACCAAACCCGCCGCAAAACGGGATTGGGCTTGCTGCGGCGTGAGGCTACCAGGTCGTTACCCCGACGTTTACTTGCTTGGGGGTGGCGGGCCCGGGGTTTCAGCGGGGGTAAAAGAATCGTAAAAACCCAAATGGGGAAATTTAGGAACAGGCAGAAGGTTTAGGGCAGGCGGGAGAGGGTTCCTGGTCATAGACGGGCAACTCCCGGGCGGCGGAAACAGGCAAGGTCAGGGAAAAATAGCCCAAAAGGGCCCGGTACACGGGTAAAGCCAATACGGACACAAGGGCACTCCCAAACTCTCACAAAAACACACCAACAATCTGGGAAAAGTGCCGGGGGCGGATACATTATATAGGACCAGCGCCCGGCCCCCAAAAAGCCAATTACCGGGGCCGGCCCTTTAAATTTTTAAACCACCGTCGCGCGCGGCCTAGGGGGGCGCATGGGCCCCACCCGAAAGGCCCCGGGGGAGACAGGGGCGCCGTTCACCCGGATCGGGGCCAGGGAAAGCGAGCCGGCGTGGGGAAAGAGGGTGGCCGGGGTGAACCCCATTGCCCGCCCCCGCCCCCCGGCAGGCAGGGGAAAAGGCAGGGAGGGGGAAACGGTGCCCGCGGCCCCCAGACATTTATTTATTTTTTTCTGCACTTTATGTGTTTTACTTTTTTTTATAACTCCATGCAGGGCTAGCTATTTTATATTTTATTTTACACTTAGTTATGTATTAGCGTATTCAAAATACTAAAACATTAGATCGTGTCCCAAAAAGACACCGACAGCAGTCCCCCGGCCCGGGTCACAAAAGTGCCCTGGCGCAGGCCTCGTTTTTACCCGACAGCCCTGGGGGGGCTACTCTTTGGTTCCCCCCTGACGTTCAAAACTTTCACTGGGTTCTGTCAGATCAACAGGAGTCACAATCGCCCAACAGAGCATTGAAAAGTGCTTTAACTATGCTGCAGTCACGAACCGTGGCAATCAAAGGGTTAAGCGCCGGAGAGGCATCTAGGGGGTTTAAAAGCCTTTTTATTGGAGCAACTCAGATTATGGCCGGGTTTTTGCGAAGCATGGGTTACATTAAAATCGATTTTTCACTGCGATAGTCCCCAAAAAACAGCCTTTTGACCCCGCACCATCCCCAGCACTGTACAAGTACGGGGGCCCTTTGGGAGACTTGAAAACTGTTCCAGGGTCCATGAGTGCATCCAGAAATGCAGAGAAGCCAATCCCAGCTTGTGAGACAGGACTTTTTTTTCCTAGCCTGGAGCCATTGAAAGATAAAATTTTTGGGGGAAATGGTTAAACCTTTTTAAAAGGGAAAAGTGTCCCTCAAAAAATTTACTTATTGTTTAAAACCACTTTTTATGTTTAAAAAACATTTTTTTTGAACTTTTTTTTATTTTTTTAAATTTTTTACATCACTTTTTAATATTTTTTTAAATCCTTTAAAAACGCAGTAAATTTTCTTTTGGGCCCCTAGCCTAAAAAAAAATTTTGCACTTTCCTGTTCTGTAAAGTAAGATTCCCCAGTGTTTCCTCATTATCAACCAAACCCGGGTCAAACTGAAAGGAACCCAATTGTATAGATTTAAAACAGGGTCCAAACCCTTCCCCCAAGAGGAGATAGGGCCTTTCCCTCTCCACCTCCCTGCACACTGGGCTTTTTTCCCCCGGGCACAGAGCCTAGAAAAAATCCCAAAAGAAGTCAATTTGAAATGTCCCCGCTCACAAGTTTTTGAGTTAATAAGCATAAAAAAAAAAAGGCGACAGACTCCTTTAATAACTGTTCTAAAAACTTTGACCCTTTTCCAAAAAAAACCTGGGCAAAACCCCCTTTAAAATAAGCTGAGGGAAGTTTAATTTTATATGGAGCTGGAATTTCTTTCTGTTTAATTTTTAGGAAACAAAAAATAGTCATTTATAAAAAAAAAGGGAAAAGGGAATGGAAAAAAGGATACAGATTTCCCCAATAAAAAACGATGTCTCATTTGGGTTTTAACCCCTTAGGCACGCCCTAAAATGATAAAACAGGGAAAATCCCCCTGTTTTTTCTTTTCTGGATTTTTCCCATTTAAAAACCTTTTAAGGGGACCTCTAATCAAAACTGGCAAATGGGAAAAAAAATTTTTCATTGTAACATAAAGGACACCTGTAAATGATGGGCTGTTCCTTTGGTTTAAAAAGGAAAACGGCGTCATTTTCTTTGGGAATTACAAACTAAAAATATAGTTCCCGAAAAGAGCGGAGGGCCCCCGGGGAAAGTGGTTTTCTGGGGTTATTGATTAGTTGTCCAGTCCCACAACAGGTGAAAATAGGAACCA
>JAODAL010084428.1:0-10921 GCA_025379985.1 Phyllomedusa bahiana
TAATAAAGCCGGTTGCTGGCGAAAAAATGTCGGCGAGGTGACCCCATGACGTTTTTTAAATTGTGATCTCCACCTCTGTCTACAAGTGTCACCTGCTGCAGACGGTGTCACAAGGGGCCTTATTTGTTCTGTGTCTATGAGATTAGGACGACTGCCCAAGTAGTTGGGCTTGGGATCCCTTATTCAATCTAGTACTTTGCTATAGTTATAAGGTTTCCCCTGTTAATAGGTGGGGTTCCCCCAGACTTGATGATAGAAAGGGAGTTATTCCCTCTTTTCAGAAGCAAAAATAAATGAGGTTTAAGATCAGGTTTTTAAATAGTGTGTATAGAGGTTAAGAGTTAGATATAATAAAAGTTACGTTTTAGTGTTTAATAGATAGAGAACTGATAGAGTTTAAGTTTGCCTATGGCAAAATAGTAAATATAGTGATCAAAAGTCACTCTTTGTTCTCTTGCGAGATTCCCAATTTTTTTGGAGATTATGTGCCACCTAGGGCAGCACGTCAAGTAGGCAGGGACAGTGGGCTGGGTTCCAGTTTGGGCTCACTGTACCTCCTTTGACGTGACAATAGAAATGCGTTTATAAAAAACTGCATTTTTATGTCGTCATAGTCTGACAGCCATAACTTTTTTATTTTTCTGTAAACGGAGCTGATTATGGGCTTGTTTTTTGCGGAATGATTTGATGTTTTGATTGGTACCACTATGGGTGCATATGATGCTTTGATCACTTTTTATTAAGGTTTTTGTGAGGTGTTTTGAACAAAATACAGCAATCCTGGTAGTGTTTTTTTTATTTTTATTACAAATGACAAGATAGCAGGTCAATAGAATTACAGCGATACCCAATTTGTATATTTTTTTATTTTCTACTGCTTTTACACAATAAAAACACTTTTATTCAAAAAGGAAAACAAGTTTTTCCATCGCCATAGACTGAGAGCCATAACTTTTTTATTTTTCTGTGTAAGGAGCTGTATAGCAGCTTGTTTTTTGCAGGAAGAGCAGACGTTTTTATTGGTATCATTTTTGGGAAGGACAGGGCTTTTTGATCGCTTTTAAATCCATTTTTTGGAAGGCAGGTTGAAGAAAATACTGCAATCCTGGTAGTGTTTTTTATTTTTATGTTTAACAGCGCTCACCGTGCAGAATCCATGACAAGTTAGTTTTAAACCCTGGGTTGATACGATTATGGCGATATCCAGTTTATATAGTTTTTTTTATGTGGAAGCACTTTTTAAAAAACTGTTTTTATTGCGTAAAACATTATTTATGCATCGCTGTCTTTTGATAGCCATAACCTTTTTATTTTTCCGTATACAAAGATGTGGAAGGGGTTTTTTTTTTGCGGGATGAACTGGCGTTTATATGAGTTTTTGATCGCTTTTTATTCCATTTTATGTGCTGAGTGATGAACAAAAATCGCAATTCTATGACTGTTTTTTCTTTATGACGTTCATTGTGCGGGCTAATTAAAGTGATAGGTCATTACGCACGCGGCGATACCAAATATGGGTACTTTATTTATTTTTGATCTTTTTGGGCGGATTGGCATTTGTAAAGGGGAAAAGGGCGATGTACTTATTTTTATTTTATTTTTCGTTTTTTTGTTTTTATTTTTTTTTTGCTTTTTTTTTTTTTTTTTACTTTTTCAAATTTTTTTCATTTTTTCCACATAGGGGATTTGTAACAGCGATCTCCAGATCGCTGTTACAAGGCAGACCAGCACAGAGCAGAACAGCTCTATACTGGTCTCTATGGCAACTGTCAATCACCATGTCCACAATGCATTGTGGGCATGGTGACGTCACCTGACAGCCTGGATGCTTTAGTAAGGGTATGTTCACATGGCTTATTGCGGCACGTACGTGCCGCAATACGCCGTGTGTTTTGGAACCACGCGCTGATCAGCGCATAATTACAAAGCACGAAGGGGCCGGCCAGATGCCGGCTCCATAGACATGCATTGTCAGGGGTGCGCAATCGTCGCTAACAATTGACATGTCAATTCTCTCCCGGCGCGTACAATATGATTGTATTGTACGCACGGGGAGACGACACGTAATCCATAGCTCTATATGAGAGCTGTGAATTACCGTAATTGCGGTGTGCATTTTGCTGCATATAAAGCGCAATACGCGTCGAAATGTGCGACAAAATACATGGCTAAATAAGCCGTGTGAACATACCCTAAAGCATCCAGGCTGTCAGGAAGGAGACCAGTGAGTGGCGCAGAGCGCCACTTACTGCGCTGATCGCAAGCAGGAGTAGCTCACTCCTCCTGCCTGCAACTTCATTATCATGACCATGATCGCTCGTGATAATGAAGGGTTAATTAACCGCCGCCTGAGCTCACTCCAGCCGCGGGGGATGTGGCATGATGCCAGCGGTGATATACCGCTGGTCCCATGCCGCGATCTTGCGAGCTCCGCTTGTGAGCCTGCAAGATCGCCATGACGTACCCATACGTCAAGTTGCGGGAACCCCCACCCGACCTTGACGTATGGGTAGTCAAATGTCGGTAAGGGGTTAAAATATATTTCTTTGTAAAGGAGATTTGGAAACGGTGCGTAACACAATTCTTGAACCCCCAAAACTGCAACAAAAGTTTTCTCCACTCAATATAATTTTCCCCAACCAACCACTATTTAGAATATATTTCTTTGTATAGGAGAATTGGAGACGGTGTGTTATAAAATGATTTCACCCCCCAATACTGCAAAAACTGAACTTTTGGGCACTGAGTATGATTTAGCAAATCCAAGCACTCTGTATAATATATATCCATGTATGTGAGAGTTAGGCGTTATGTGAGCCTACAAATGCCACCAAATAACAGCTTCTGGGTGTGGGAAAGATGCAGCCAGCAATACCAAACTATTGCTGTCTATGGAGAGGAAAATGTTATCTAACTAACTAAGAGCAGTCTGTACAGTACAGGGAGTGAGCTGAAAATGGCATTCAGAATGAATTACAGTGAAATATATATAACATGGTCATGTGATTTTAGCAGCCAGTGAGAGCCCTACACCTTAGCGATGACGTTTTTGACACTTCTTTGTGCTCTGCACTGATTGGATGGTCACCAAAAGTGCAGAAAGGTGATTGGATGGCCACAAAAACTGCAGAAAGGCGCTGAAAACTGGCGTGTCGAACGCCATGTCGAACTCGAACTTTACTCGAACGAACAGTAAAGTAAAAATCGAGATGTTCGACTCAAATTTAACTTTTCTCGAATGGTTCGATCAACACTACTTATAATGCATTTCTTTTTCCTTTCCATACTTATTTCTGGAGTGTGGTGAGTGGGAGAGAAAATTACCAAAGAAGACATTACCAGAGGTTTGGGAGGAGAGAGATAAATATGTTTCTGATGATCATTGGGTTCTTGTTCTTGGGGTAGATTCTCGGGCAAATGGTGACTTTCAAGTTTGACTTCTGTATATGTTATTCCTGTCCCTCGCTGGCAAGCCAGACAGACATGTTTAACAAGTGGACCACATATACAGTGAAGGAAATAATTATTTGATCCCTTGCTGATTTTGAAAGTTTGCCCACTGACAAAAAAATGAAGGGCAACATGTATGAACGGAGCTGCACCAGATATCTTGCACAATTTCAGCCTGACATCAGGGGCAGTCGAGTTCATCCTTTTTTAAATGTCCAACATGCCACTCTGGGCACCTGCGGCGCTTTTTAATGCCCCCGATCTCGGGAGGGTGGGGGGGCGTATGGAAGGCGGAGTGCACTAGAACTGTAGTGGAGCTACAAATATGTAGCTTCGCTACGGCATTTCTAGGTGCATTACAGCTGGAACAGGTATACCACTTTCAAAGTGGTATAACTGATCCAGAAATGTTGTCTTAGCACTAGAATTCGCCTGATTTATTACCCGCTGTATATCGGGTTCATATATCGGGTGCATTCTATGCCATTAATATGCACATGAAATTTGGGGTGTTAATGCCAAATTTCATGCATGTTGCCCGAACAGTTGATAATTCTAAGGGTAGGTTAATTTTAACATTGAGAGATAGAATATCCAAAATAAAATCCAGAAAATCACATTGTATAAATTATATAAATGTATTTGCATTTTGCAGTGAGAAATAAGTATTTGATCCCTCTGGCAAACAATACGTGGCAAAACCCTTGTTGGCAAACACAACAGTCAGATGTTTTTTGTAGTTGATGATGAGGTTTGCGCACAAGTCAAGAGGAATTTTGGTCTACTCCTCTTTGCAGATCATCTCTAAATCATTAAGATGTTGAGGCTGTCGCTTGGCAACTCTATCCTTCAACTCCCTCCATAGTTTTTTATGGATTAAGGTCTGGAGACTGGCTAGGCCACTCCATGACCTTAATGTGCTTGTTTTTAAGACCACACCTTTGTTGCCTTGGCTGTATATTTTGGGTAATTGTCTTGCTGGAAGACCCAGTCATGACCCGTTTAATGTCTTGGCGGAGGGAAGGAGGTTGTCCCTCAGGATTTTACGGTACATGGCTCCATCCATTCTCCCATTGATGCAGTGAAGTAGTCCAGTGCCCTTAGTAGAGAAACACCCCCAAAACATAATTTTTACACCTTCATGCTTGACAGTGGGGAAGGTGTTCTTTGGGTCATAGGCAGCATTTCTCTTCCTCCAAACACAGCAAGTTGAGTTAATGCCAAACAGCTCAATTTTTGTCTCATCTGACCACAGCACCTTCTTCCAGTCACTCACAGAATCATCCAGGTGTTCATTGGCAAACTTCAGACAGGCCTGCACATGTGGCTTCTTGAGCAGTGGAACCTTATGGGCACTGCAGGATTTCAAACCATTACAGAGTAATGTGTTACCATTGGTTTTCTTGGTGACTCTGGTCCCAGTTCCCTTGAGATCATGAACAAGTAGTTTTAGGCTGATTTCTCACCTTCCTCATGATCAAAGATACCGCACAAGGTGAGATTTTGCATGGTGCCCCAGATCAATGTCGATTGACAGTCATTTTATATTTCTTCCATTTTCTTAATATTGCACCAACAGTTGTCTCCTTCTCAACCAGCATCTTACTTATGGTTTTGTAGCCCATTTCAGCTTTGTGCAGTTCTATGATCTTGCCCCTGACATCCTTAGAAAGCTCTTTGGTCTTGCCCATGTTATAGAGGTTAGAGTTTGACTGATTAATTGAGTCTGTGGACAGGAGTCTTTTATAAAGGTGACTATTTAAGACAGCTGTCTTTAATGCAGGTAACAAGTTGATTAGGAACGACTAACTGGTCTGTAGGAGCCAGAACTCTTAATGGTTGGTAGGGAATCAAATACTTATTTCTCTCAGCAAAATGCAAATAAATTTCTATAATTTATACAATTTGATTTTCTGGATTTTATTTTGGCTATTCTATCTCTCAATGTTAAAATTAACCTACTCTTAAAATTATAGACTGTTCATGTCTTTGTCAGTGGGTAAACTTATAAAATCAGCAAGGGATCAAATAATTGTTTCCTTCATTGTATTTGTGTAACCAAAACATGTAGATCCTGGGGAGATGTAGGCTGGAACACAGGAGATAGGGAATTGATATGGATATTCTTTCATAAATTCTATAGTCCATAATACAGGGGTAAAAGTTTGCAGTTTCTCTAATGATCAGTATTTTTCCATGAAGCTTCTGTGTCCTTGTAGTTGTTGTGCTAGAAATTCAGACAGGCTAAGTATCAACAATTGTTACTTTGTTATGAGTTGCCAAGGACATATTTTAATTCCAGTGTAGATTTTTAGAAGAAGAAAGGTTAGACACTAGCAGTGTTAATCTGTCATGCGCAGCAGAACCACTGATCTTTAGATAGCACAAAAATTATGTCACACATACAAACCAGGGCTTAAGAATAATTAGAGGTGTGTTTTTTTTTAGTATTAACGAGCTGACCAATGAAAGATGCTTATTAATGATTATTAATAAGGTGATTGTTATAATACATGAATAATAATCAAGAGGTGTTACTGAAAAAGATGATTATACTGTGTAGTTGTCCAATAAAGATATATCTATTTTGCATAACGATACTCCTACCAATGAAAGTTTATAAAACCCTTGGGCTATTGTTGAGCGTTTAAAAAGACAAAGTTAAATCGGCACGGTATTTCTTGATGGATTTTTTGATCACGCATATTTAGGTTAAAATCTGTGAAATCTTTAATATCGCGCCTTTTTCGGCACTTCCGTCTTTTGGGGGCCCACAAATCGCTTACAAAATGAGAGGGTGAGATGTGTGTGCAACGCATGAGGGTGTGTAGGGTTGCGATTGGCTGGAAAAATCACATGCCCTCGTTTTACATAGAACCCCCTTCCCTGTTCATATCAGTGTGTGTCAGTACCAAAGCAGTAGGACTGCGTTTTCTCCCTCTGTGCAAACACTCAGCAAAAATTTTTTCTTTTTGTTCACAGGCAGCTTTTTTTTCTTGCCCTTTAGAACTTAGGTAGATCAAGATTTGCAGATTTAGGATTTGGAGAAAATTTAAAGGGAAATCTACCGTGTAAGTCAGGGGGGAAAGGGGGGGGGGGGGGCCCCGCGGCCCGAACACAGAAAAGTCTTTAAAGAATTGGATATTGATTGCAGACATAGCATTGCAATAGTTTTTATTTTTTTAACTTTTTTACTGTTGAAATTTTACTTGGATTTTGGGCACCTGAACTTATCCTTATTGGGATCAGATCTTTTTTCAATAATGGGGTCTTTTTTGTTAGGGGGGGCAAAACTCCCCCTTTTTTTTTCAGTATACATTTCAATAGGTTTTTTTTTTAAATTTTGCCCAGTTATCTTTTTTTGATAGAGGTACCCTTGCATTTAAAATTTGAATCCAGCAAGGGGTTATCACCACAGGTGAATTGTTTAAATAGGGTGTATTTTACGGTAACAGTGTGTGTCTTAAAGATTTGAGTAGAAATTGTATTTTTACCTCATTTAATATTTTGGGTATACATATTTAAATAGATAGGTATATACACTCCCCGGGCCCCACTTTTTTAGGTACACTGTCCAACTGTGGGTTTTAATAAAATTTCAAATGCCAATCAATGGCGGAAACTCAGTGTTTGGGGCATGTAGACATGGTCAAGACAATCCCCTTCATTTTAAAAACCGACATCAGTATGGGGAAAAAGGTGATTTGAGGGCCTTTGAACGTGGCATGGTTGTTGGTCCCAGAGGGCGGGTCTGATATTTCAAAAAATGCTGATCTCCTGGTTTTTTTCACCAAACCATCTTAGGGTTTACAGTAAAAATAGTCCGAAAAAAAAAAAAACACCCAGTGAGCCCCAGTCCTGTGGGCGGAAATGCCTTGTTGAGCCAAGTCAAAGGGGAATGGGCAAGGGTTTTTGAGCTGAAGAAAGGCAAAAGTGACTAAATGCCACCCGTTTAAAACCCAAGTAGGCACAGTATGGCATTTAGGCAGATGGGCTACAGCACAGAAGACCAACCGGTGCCCCCTTTCACTAAGAATAGGAAACTTAGGTCCAATTTGCCCAAGCCATCGAAATTGGACAGTAAAATTGGAAAAACATTGCCTGGCTGATGATCTCGATTTTGCTGCGACTTGATGGTGGGTCGAATTTGGCGTCAACAACATAAAGCATGGATCCCCTCCTGCCTTTTATCACGGTTCAGGCTGGGGGGTGGTGTATGGTGTGGGGGGAAAATTTTTTTTGGCATTTTGGCCCCTTTTGGCCAATTGGCTCGTTGAACCCTTGTTTTTTTTATGCCCCCAAGAATTTTAGGCATTCAGAAGGCCCGGGGGTTAACCCCTTACTAGCAGGTGTACCTAAAAAGTGGCCGGGGAGTGTAGATTGGGACAAGTCGACATATTACGTATTTGCTGCGCTGTCCTTCGTAAAAGTGTTTTTCTGCTACAGTGTTTTTTCCTTGGGCCCCTCCTGATGCTCAGAACCCTACAGATCAAAAGTGTATATTACATAAGTTCCGTATTTTTATACCAACAAGATTGGGGGCCATAGAATTGTGAAGTTGGTATCGGGATAAAGCCTGCAAAAAAAGATTACTAAGTTTGGGCATTTGTGCGATGAAGAGACTGCTCTCATGGCATAAAAAAATCGAGCCGCCAGGGGAAATCAGCCTCGCTGGGTCTGACGGCGCCCAGAACCCCGTGTCTCCTGAAAGGGTGTATTTTTTGAGGTACAAACGGGGCTCCCATTACTGTGTGAAGAACTATCGCAATAACATCTGTAACTGCCCCTAAGTATCATTTTATTCTATATAATTTTATTTCTTTTTTTTTTTGTAATTAAAAATTTCATTTTTTATACATTCGCCCAATTGTAATTAATTTTTGCAGCCAAATCCCAAAAAATTACAATAATTGGTGCCAAAAATACCTTTTTTATCTGTATACATTTAGATACGTGTTTTTTGCACTTTTGCCCAGTCCAGATTTGTTGATAGAGGTACCTTGCAGTTAAATTTGAATCCAGCAATTGTGTAGTCACCACAGGTGAATTGATAGGTGCCAAAATACCTTTTATTATCCGTATACATTTCAGATACGTGTTTTTTGCACTTTTGCCCAGTCCAGATTTGTTGATAGAGGTACCTTGCAGTTAAATTGAATCCAGCAATTGTGTAGTCACCACAGGTGAATTGATAGGTGCCAAAAATACCTTTTATTATCCGTATACATTTCAGATACGTGTTTTTTGCACTTTTGCCCAGTCCAGATTTGTTGATAGAGGTACCTTGCAGTTAAATTTGAATCCAGCAATTGTGTAGTCACCACAGGTGAATTGATAGGTGCCAAAAATACCTTTTATTATCCGTATACATTTCAGATACGTGTTTTTTTGCACTTTTGCCCAGTCCAGATTTGTTGATAGAGCCACCTTGCAGTTAAATTTGAATCCAGCAATTGTGTAGTCACCACAGGTGAATTGATAGGTGCCAAAAATACCTTTTTATTATCCGTATACATTTCAGATACGTGTTTTTTGCACTTTTGCCCAGTCCAGATTTGTTGATAGAGCCACCTTGCAGTTAAATTTGAATCCAGCAATTGTGTAGTCACCACAGGTGAATTGATAGGTGCCAAAATACCTTTTATTATCCGTATACATTTCAGATACGTGTTTTTTGCACTTTTGCCCAGTCCAGATTTGTTGATAGAGCTGTGATTTGCCGTCTTTTAATAAGAGACGCTCCAAAACTCTTCCATACCCTCTCAAATTTTATCTTTCTGAACATAGAGCGAAATGCAGGTGGTAAGCGAGCAAAGAGGGGTGTAGGACATGGAGGTAGAGGTACGAGAGAAGGTGCTCCTTACAGTGCTGGCAACAACACACAAGCCAGCGGACTGTCGGTTGCAGGACCATCAGGCCTGTCATTGTTGGGTCAGGGCCCTGTGAATCTCCGTAACGAACAGCGTCGCCAATCTGTTCTTCAGTGGTTAATGCAACCTGCATCCAGCGTTTTTACCTTTTCCCCTCCCAGTCCGGCCCAAATGTCGTGTCAGCATCATCAGCACCCATCAAATGAAGCGAAGGCAGCCAAATGCAACTCGTGTCCCCCCAGTGGATAATCCTTTTTTTCTGAAGCCCTTTGATACAAAATGGGGTTTGGGGGGGTCAAAAGGGGATGTTAAAAGATCAAGGGGGGCCCAAAGAGGAAGATTTTTCTGTCTGCGCCCGTTACGATGCCATCAAGGGAGGGGAAGCCTACGGCAAAAAACCCCGGGCGGCGGGAAACCCCTCCTGTTATCGTGTCAAAAAGGCCCCGGACCTCTCGAGCCGGGGCCTTCTTTGGCAAGCCTTGATTCACCCAGCAATGTCATATGCGACTTTGCCATAAACGAAATAGAGGCAAAGAACCTTAGGTTTTAACCCCACCAAAATTCTAGTACATCAGCGAAGCATGAGTGAAATGAAGGCAACACTTGGCCAAAAAAGGCCCAAACCCACGCCGGGCCCCAACCCCTGTCACACCCTCTGTTCCGCTCCTCCTCCCCCGCCACCACCAAACGTTCCCAGCTGCCCCTGTCTCTCAGGTCATGATCAGGGGTCCCTCGTTTAGCCTCCACCACGCCCGGGACCCCAGCACCACCAAGGGGCCCCCTCCTACCCTTTTCCCTTTTCCCCCGTTTGACGACCTGCACGCCATACAGCGGCCAAAAAACTAAAACAGCCCAAACCCTTTTGTCTTCCAGGTTTTGGAGCAAAGAAACACTTTAACCCAAACCGTCCAAACCAAAACCGAATGTCGGCATTTCCCGGTTTTGGGCCCTTTGGGAAATTTTTCCTTTCCGTCTGGTGGACAAGATGGGTTCCGCCACATCATGGCCCCTTTCCGCCCAAAATCCAATGCCCAGCAGGCATTTTTTTTGCCCAGAAAAAGCCGTCCCCCCCCTGGCCCCCACGTGTCATCTAAAATTTTAAAACGCATTTTCTGCATCTGTGGGGGAAAAGTCCACTGCCACCGACACTGGCTAGTAAGCCGGCCGGCCCTATATCTCTGTGCAGCTCCCGGGTGAGCTGGGTGGAGTCTTGGGGGACGGGGCTCTCAGGCTCGCCACGTCTTTTAAAAACCGCAGGGGGGGTGCAGGGCTCTTTCCCCCCCAAGGTCCTCTGGTGGCATACGGCCCAGAAACCAGGCCTGTTGAAATTAAACTTCTTGGGACCATCCACACAAGGTCAGGAGCTTGGAGGTCTCCGCAAGAGACCCCAGCGCTGGCTGGGTGACAAAAACCCTTTTGCCAGGGAAGGTGGTCTCGATAACGTCGAAATCTGCTGGCCGCCCTTAAGATCGGAGGCTGGACAATCCCTTGCCCGGACATGTCATGAACCCCGTCATCCAGAAATTTTTAAAGACTACCCGGTCCCGGACTGCTTGCTGAGGAAGGTCGAGCTGGTTCGCCTTCCCCCGTTCCACCCTGTT
>JAODAL010084429.1:0-10920 GCA_025379985.1 Phyllomedusa bahiana
CCACAGAAAGGCGCTCCAAGCTCCTCCCACCAACTTCCCTGGGCGGCTGCTAGCACCAGACTTGCCCCTGACGGTTTCTTGGAGTCACCACAGCTGAATAACAACGCTTAAATAACCTGTGGATGTAAATTGCGCCAAAGAATTGAGCAGCCAAAAATGAAGTGGTATTTGTATTGTAAAAATGCTGTTTCTTTAAATGAATACAACAGGAACTGGCTTAGATCCCCCTTGGATATTAAATGTGCTGTGAGCAGATAGGATTTAAATGTATATGCAGCTACAGTGGACGCACACTGGATTTCAGATCCAATACCCAAAAAAATCAGAAATAGAACGCTAAGAGAAGCAGTCTCTGAGACAAGCTGAGACACTCCACAAAAATCGCTGTATAAAAATCAGTTCTTCAGTAACAATCAGCCGCGGCAGCACCTTCCCTGATCAGTACAGTGAGAGCGGTATGAGCTCCCAGCGTCGCGCCCGGACGTATATAGTTAGAATCAATTCGTTAGAATCAATTCGCCCATCTCTAAATATAGCGTTCTCAGGTATCAAATAGAATGCATCCCTATGTCCAAAAATGCCCAAATTCACATCCTCTGTCACAAATCTGGAGTAACAAATTTTTAAACGTGTCAGTAGGATTATTTCTCAAACGCCTATATGTGTTTTCATCATTTAAAATTAGGTTTACAGATCCTTTATATGATTTCCAATCTAAAATGGCCCCTTATCGGCCATCTGTATCTTCCAATGTTTCTGCATGTTCAACTCTTTCAACCAGTGTTGGACATTTATCGCCATATGACATGTCACATAGTCTTACTGGAAGATCGCATCCACCACAGGGAAGATGATCAGCGTGTATGGTTGTAAGTTATTTACTAGGACAGATTCATGCCAAAATCGATTAAAAGGACCTTCCACAAGGATACATAGGTCCAGAGAAAGCCACAAAACACTCCCCAGACCATATCACTGCCACCACCAGCTTGTAGTCTTCCAGCAGTGGTTAAAGGGTGCTTGCTTTCTGATGGCTCCTGCCTGAATTGCCAACATCCTCCTGTTAGATGAAGCAAAAAATAGGACTCGTCAAAGAAGGCGGCCCTTTGCCAATCAGCGGAGTTTCAATTCCAATACTGCCACAAATTGAAGCAAATGCATCATCATTAGCAGAGGTGCAGTAACCATACATCTGCTTCAGAAACCCCATAAGGTTTTACTGAACTGTTGTTTTAAACACATGTCTGGTAGCCCTCTGGAGCATGTATCTCCACCCTCGCATATGTTTCTAAGTCAACAGTCACCTCTCACATCAGTGGCATGGGTGCTTTGCAGTTTTCACTTCACTTATTCACATTGATGACATTTGTCCACTCACAAGACCAGGGGTCTCAAACTGCGGCCCTCCAGCTGTTGGGGAAACCACAACTCCGGTCATGCATTTATATAATCTATAACAGTGGGCATGATGGGAGTTGTAGTTTCTCAACAGCTGGAGGGCCGCAGTTTGTACCACAGCAGCACACGAACAGTTAATAAACTGAAACACTGCATCCGTTGGTCCTGAAAAATAATATTCATTTCTTTTTACAAATATAATGTCTCTTTTACCTATGACAGGAACAAGGGTTATTTGTACAGACAGCCTGTTACCTTATACAACCTTGAAGCAAGCTCGCAACCTGTGATTTCTTTCATAAGCTACACACTTCTGATAGGATGTGGTCATAATGATGTGACTCCAATGTGTATATTTTTCATTTACTGAATATTTTGTATTATAGAAGGTATGAGTGTCTGTTTATTATCCAAAGCACTGGATATCATTGCTCATAGTCAGCCTCATACCAAGCCTTCGCAAAATAAAGAGATTTGTTAAACAAATTGGAATTAAATTTGAACACTAGAGATAGAAATACAAAAAACATACATACATATATATTAGACTTCACACCAGAAATGATTAATTTTATTTCTTAAGCCTTTCTGTTTACTTATTTTGTGGTGACAGACACCAAGAATATCATGTATGTCTGTCAATGTAAAGGTGTTAAGCTGCTGTTCTATCAGTTTCTCTGAAGTAGGATACACTTTGATGCCTTGGTAGGGCTTTATGTCAGGTTGTTGAGATTTTAGTTTTCCAGCCAAAATAAAAGCAGATTAATTTATAATTTAGCCTCCATTATGATGAAAAATGCTTGTCCATTAGTCTTAGCCTCTGTCTACATGACTAGTATTTAAAATCAGAATCCACGCAGATTCCAACTTCAAATACGGTACTTAGCTAAAACTGAAAGTAAACCATTCCCATTGACCTTAATACAAAATTTGTGCTATAGTTCATACAACGCATATTTTCAGCGGTCAATTTCCAAAACCTATGTCCCGTAAAAAAAAATTGAACATGTTAATTTCTTGGTCGGATTTCACAAGTGAAAACGTGTGGAAATTTATTATCGATGTCAATGGGGATGCCTTAAAACCCCCACAGCAGGTTTTGCCCATACCCAGTCCAACTTCATTAGATGTTTTACCTTGAAATGCTACATAATTTCAAGATAAAACCCATATGGTTGGGACCCAGCAATCTGCAGCTATCTTATGCTGCCTGTCATTTGGACAGCATGAAATAGCTGACAGGTTCCTTTTAAGTTTCCGTTAGTCTTTTTCATTATTATTGTCATCCATTTTTTCTTTGTCATTAAGGTCAATATGAAAAGGTTTTAAAGAACTCATGGAAAATTTGTCATTAGCTTTTTAGTCGGGTTAGATATGGTTGTAGACTACGGGAGACATGTATGAAGGAAGGCTCTTCGAAGTGAATTGTCAAGTCTTGTTTTCAGTAAAATGAGCCTGAATGTATGAAAGTGGTTTTTGTGTGATTATAAATGGAGTCTAAAGTTTGACGCGCCTCGTCTATGTGTTAGGCGCATTACGAACCTTAGGCACATAAGTAACACGCCTAACATGTATAAAGGTTTTAGATAGGCTGGAAATAAGAGAAGTCATTAGAATAGCATGTCAGTGAATAGAAACTATGGTACTGATCTTGCTTGGTGAACCACACTTCTCAGCCAGACCTGTGGTGTGCTGGCTCTTGCTATACGTAGAATAAAGGGTGAGAGCAGCAAAAATACATTTCAAATTTATTGTATTAAAAATTAAAAATTATAAAAACTGAGCAACATCAGTGGGTTGTTTAATGTAAAATTACTTTTAGATTTTATTACATTTAAATACATTTTATAGGAGATATTTTTATATTATTTGGGATATTATATATTTTTATATTCATTTTATATGATAAAAAATTTTATTACATTTAAATAATTTAATTTTATTTTATATAGTTTGATAATTATCAGAAATCACTTTTTATTATGGTACTGGTGTAAGTTGAGAAATATTGGACATTTTTTTCCCTAACAGCAAATCTATCTCCACTTCGACTCCCCGGGCTCAGGCAGACCACATTGAAATAGGTCTGCCCGTTCGAGCAGTAATGCGCCTAGTTTTGCCGAACCACATTCATATATGTGTCTAATATTATGAGGTAGTACGAGGTGGTGCGACACCTCCATAACGCCCCCAGAACGCCCCCCTCATGTTAGGCGCATTAGAAATGGTCGAGTTTTATGAGCAATGCGCCTAACACATTTGTTTGGCGGATTAGAAATCATAGACTGCTTACTTAGGCGCATTATATATGTCTCCCTAAGTCTCTATGGTCAAATTCCAATATGTAAATCTTACACTGCAATTTATTTTCTGGAATTAACCCTAGATCCTATGACATGGTTTCCAGTAATATAAGACATAGATGTTTACCTGGCTAAAAGTATGTAACATTTGTAAAAGCTTATACAGGTTGTAGATGTTGCCTGTTATGACCAAATAGACACCTGCTGTCACGTTTGTAGTTCAGGTTAAAGTTTTAAGAAAACTTTTATGCCTGATATACCCTAATGTATGTGCCATGGGTTTCCTAAATATTTTCCAGTGCTAGGTTCTTAATAGTTAAACATTGTATCAGAGAAGAATGTGTTTATATTTAGTTTCTATTCTAGTCAGCGTTAAAGCATTTTGTCAGAATATTTGATGGACAGGTTGATAGATATAAACACAGAAACATTTAGAAGAATGGCAGATTTTGTAAGTAGAAAGAAAATAACATCCAAGGAAAAGTTGGTATGGACAATTGTCTTAAGAGGTTGTTATATGTACTTTACTCTTTTTAGTAGTTTAGGGGTCCAGAACGTCAAAGTAAAGAAAGTTCGGGTATGGAAAGTCTATGTACGTAACACAATGATTTGATGCTATTTTTTTTTTTTTAAATTGGTATCATAAAAGCAATGATATTAACTAAATGACTTCATGAACCATGTTTATGTTTAAAAACTAATGACACTAATGACACTTGTTGTTTTTTTTTGCACTCCACCCACCTGCACAGGCTTTTGAATCAATGCAGAGTACCTTGTAGCCGGAACCTTCTCTCCCTAAAGTATGGATGTCTGAACAGGCACTAAGAGAGGTAATATTAGAGTATGTTTCCACCTATATTGAGGTCACCTTGCTGATTGGGAAGTGTACTTAAGCAGTTTTGATCAAAAATGTAAACTAAGAACCTCAAAATTTTTTTCATGTATTCTAAGTGGTAGAAATGCTTTTCCAAAAATTCCTATGTGCCTTTTGATAGTTTTTAGTGTTACATAGTTACATAGTTAGTACGGTTGAAAGAAGACACGTGTCTATCAAGTTCAACCAAGGGTGGGGAAAATGTGGGTGAAGGGTGAGAGATAAGGACATTAAGCACAGCCTCACCACTGCTTAATTCCCTGGAACCCACAAGGAAAGAACCAATCTGCTCCAGTGGAGACCCTATCTCTGACCCAAGAGCCTCCACAAGCCAGGATCCAGAATTTTACACAGCTACATATGCATTAATATTCTTTAGTTCCAGGTAGGTATCTAAGCCTTTCTTGAAAACCTCTACAGTTCCTGCTGTGACCACTCCTCAGGCGGGCTATTCCACAGATTCACAGTTCTTACAGTGAAGAACGCTCTTCTACTCTGGAGATTGAATCCTTTTTTCTCTAGTCGAAGGGAATGTCCCCTTGTCTTTTAAGGGGGCTTCACTTGAAATAATTTTTCCCCATACTTTTTGTAGGGACCATTTATATATTTATATAAATTAATCATGTCCCCCCCCCCCCCCCGAAGCTGTCTTTTCTCAAAACTAAATAAGTTCAATTCTACTAACCTCTCCTCATAACTAAGATGCTCCATTCACCTTATAAGTTTTGTTGCTCATCTTTGTACTCTCTCTAGCTCCATTACATCTCTTCTATAAACTGGGGCCTAGAACTGAACAACATATTCTAAGTGAGGTTGGCCCAATGTTTTGTACAGCGGTAGAATTACATCCTTGTCCCGTGAGTCCATGCCCCTTTTAATACACGCCAATATCTTAGTTGCCCTAGAGGCAGCTGATTGACATTGCATGCTGTTCTGTTTCTCAACAAGCGATTCTCCAAGTCTTTCTCCCCCTAGGACATATGATGCCTGTAGATTATTTCTACCCAGATGCAGAACCTTACATTTATCCACAGTGTTAGTAGTGTGCTACTGATATTGGATTGTTTGTAATGACACTAATAAATAATAATTTCTTAAAAACTATAGCGGTATACTAGCATTAAATAACTATGGTTGTCCGACCAATAAAATGTATTACCTAGCCACATTGCCAATGAGACAGTCTCACCATTTCATTTCCTGCAAATTTAGTTAAAGGGGTGTTCCAACCTTGTACATCTATGGGGGCACAATTAAAAACAGAACACAAGAAGAATATTTATTTCCTGAATACTCTTATTACATCGTGGCTGCTGTCCCGGGGATCCTGGCTGTAGCTGTGAATGTTCATTGTTCACTAGATGGGGCAGCCAATCACAGGCCACAATGTTCATGTGTATGTGACTGCTGAGTCCTGTGATGGACTGCACCTATCATGTGAACAATGACAAACTACTCCGAATACAAACTCTAAAGTTTAAAAACACTTAAAAACTTACAAAAATATCAGATCTTGGTTCATAATAGAACCCATGGGAACACAATACTTAGGAAAAGAATGTTGTTACATCTAGGAAAAAAAACAAACAAATAATGCAGTATCGTTTCAAAAAAGAAGTTCATCCATGTTAATCACATGTCCCATAAATTTTTCCCAAGATGAAATACAACATAGGTCAAAAGGAAAAATTCTCAAGGGTATATTCCATATGTGGGTGTCAGGATGCCCCACACGTATCGATGAAAACCTGCAGCTTCATCAAGGGTGTTTTTGATAACAGAACAAGCTTGCTTTAAGATATAGGTAAGGAGAAAACCTGTGATTGGATTTAAAAATAACTCACTTGGATGAAACCAGCCTTCTTTCCTCCACCAGAGAGATGATAGTGCCTCTAGAAGATCAAGTGTAGAATGAATCCATGTGACTAAGCAAAAACTCACAAGTATTAGAAATCATAAAGTGTTTACTCAGTAGGAGTGTACTCAGTATTAGGAATCATAAGGTGCGCAAGCATAAGGTAAAATAACATGCATGCACAATAAGAGTCGCATCAGTAAGTTTAAAGAGAATCTGTCAAATCTGTAGTTTACAGCCAGAAAAGAGTCAAAATTACTTTGAATGGGTAGAAATATGTGAATAACTGCCAGTGGGCGGGGCTATCATTTGGTGGGCGGAGCTAACACCTACTCATGAATAAGATTTGAGCATCAAATACTCTGAAACGACAGCATCTTACAGAATAAGGGACACAGCGCTGGAAACAACATGTCTGACACTAGCCTGTACTGTCCTCAGCAAAGGGGGCATAATCCATGTGACAGGTTCTCTTTAAGTGTGCAAGCATAAGAAAATACGACATGTGCGTACGCCATAAATAATATATAGGCATGAATATGTGGAAACGTACAAAGGACCGAAATCAATAAATGCATGCATGTGTAACGAAAGGAAGCAACACAAGATGCAATTCACATCACAACCACTGGATAGCCAAGCATAGACACATAGGGCCACATGTATGAAACGGTTTTGGTCTAAAACTCACTTTTTTGTGTGTCCATGTGTAGAGAACCTGTGGATGGTATGTGAATTTTGGCATGTGTTGGCTGGCATGTCAGTACATTTTATTGAAATATATTTAGAGGATGAACACATCACTAATTTGCTAAGTAACTATATTTCTAAAGGTGCTACTGACATGAACTGCTCACCAGATATCGGTAACAACCCATTCAATCCATATAGGCAAAGAAAGCAAACCATAGATGTCCATAAATTAACTTATGTGTAACAATAAGAAATGACAAAGGGATGAAGTATTGAACATGCTTACTGACATGTATTTAATACTTGGTATAAAAGCCTTTTTTGGTGATGATAGCTTCAAGACACCTCCTGTGTGGAGAAACTGGTCGCATGCATTGCTTGGGTGGGATTTTGGCCCATTCTTCCACACAAACACTTTTCAAATCCTGAAGGTTCCATGGGCTCCTTCTCTGAACTATGAACTATGAGCTTTAGTACCGTCAATAGATTTTGGGTACATCCACATGATGAGTAAAGTTTACTCGTCAGATTCTCGTCAGCTTTTACCATTGAAAACAGCACCTGATGACACGGTTTTCACTGAGTATTTCATGTGGATTTCAGGTCATTTTTTTCTGGCAGATTCATAGTTAAAGGGGTTGTAACGCTACAAAGATCATGTCTCAGATTATGGGGACAGTAAAATCAAGCACTTTTGTAATTGGGTTGCATTACCTCGGTCACTTGGTTTAGTAGATATGAGCTTTTCTGTAAATCTGTATTCTATTTCTGCTGCTGCTAGCCGGGACACGCCCCCTTTTCTGTTAATGGCTAGTCGGGACACACCCCGGTCGGATCCCGCCCCTAGACATGCCGCCTGCACTGTGATTGGCTAGCTGACATTTTATTTAGCCTGTTGGGATACGCCCCCAGCCAGGAAATGCCCCGGACACGCCCCCTGCACTGTGATTGGCTGCCTGCACACTCTGTGTTTACTCTCCTCTGAGCTGTTGAAACCAAAAGTAAAATCAAGGGCTGCTGGCTGTATACTCCTCTCCAGCTCTAGGGTGAATGATCTGGCTAATTACTAACTGTTTAGGTCACATATCCCCTCATATAACAGTGTTACATCCTCTGTTCCCTCCATATACCACAGTCTTCTGCCTGATAACAGAGGGAGAGGAGGGGGGGGGGCAGTGTATATTCCTCCATATACCACAGTTTCATAGTTTGTAAGGCTAAAAAAAGACAAGTCGTCCATCTAGTTCAGCCTGTTGTGCTAAGGTGTTGATCCAGAGGAAGGCAAAAACCCCAATGAGGTAGAAGCCAATTGTCCTCATTTTAGGGAAAAATTCCTTCATGACTCCAATCTGGCAATCAGAAAAATCCCCTGGATCAATGACCCCTCTCCTGAATCCTAGTCACTATAACTTGTTATATTTTTACGCTCCAAAATGCATCCAAACCCTTTTGATCTCGTTTATTGAATTCACCATGACCAGTCCCTCTGGCAGAGAATTCCATAGTCTCACTGCTCTTACAGTAAAGAATCCCTTTCTATGTTTATGTAGAAACTTCTGTTCCTCAAGACGTAAAGGATGCCCCCTTGTTCTAGATACAGCCCTGTGTATAAATAAATCTTGGGAGAGATCTCTATATTGACCTTTGATGTATTTAAACATATTTATTATGTCCCCCCGAAGCCTTCTTTCTCTAAACTAAATAACCCTAATCTTGCTAATCTTTCTGTGTACTGTAGTCCACCCAGTCCTTTTATTATTTTTGTTGCCCGCCTTTGTACCTGTTCAAGCTCTACAATGTCTTTCCTGTGCACTGGTGCCCAAAACTGTACACAATATTCCATGTGTGGTCTAACCAGTGACTTGTATAATGGGAGAATAATGTTCTCATCATGTGCATCTATGCCCCTTTTAATGCACCCCATGATCCTATTTGCTTTGGCTGCTGCTGCCTGACACTGGCTGCTACAATTAAGTTTACTGTCCACCAGGATTCCCAAGTCCTTCTCCATGTCACTTTACCCAGTGTTTTTTCCATTTAACATGTAATCATGTAATGGATTTCTCTTCCCCATGTGCATAACCTTGCATTTATCAGTGTTAAACCTCATCTGCCATTTCCCTGCCCAGGCCTCCAACTTATCCAGATCCCTTTGTAATAACATATTATCCTCTATTGTGTTGATTACTTTACAGAGCTTAGTATCGTCTGCAAAGATCGATATTCTACTGTGTAATCCCTGTGTAAGATCATTAATGAAAATGTTAAAGAGGATAGGGCCCAATACTGACCCTTGTGGTACCCCACTAGTAACAGCGATCCAGTCTGAGTATGTACCGTTAATTACTACCCTTTGTTTTCTATCAGTGAGCCAGTTACTTACCCACTTGCAGTCTCCTGTCTGGTAACAGAAGGAGAGGAGGAAAGGGCAGTATGCTTCCTCACATGTGTTTAATCAGTTCCGGCTATATGTATAACTGCTTATAGCACAGCAAGGAGCTTGTGGAGCCTGGAGATGAAACTCTGCAGACACATGAGAAGCATGCAGGAGGCTGCAGAGCTATCCTTTCCAGATATCCTTCAGCTTTGGCTGCCTCACACAGAATGATGATGTCACAACTTCAGTGAGGGGAGACACGCCTCCTAGCAGGAGAGACAAGTCTGCTGAGAGGAGAGATACGCCTCCTGGCAGGAGAGACACACCTGCTGAGAGGAGAGACACGCCTGCTGGGAGGATAGACACACCTGCTGAGAGAAGAGACTCGCCCCTGGATTTCAAATTCAATCTCATAGAATTAGCTCAAGAGCACGAACACTTCAAACGATAAAACCCCTTTAAAAAACGAGTCTTATTCATGTCTATGGGATTCTGGATGTGGATATGTATTCAAAACATTTTCATGTTGTTTTGGACACAGATCATCACATGGAATACGACGGAAGAATAAACATGTTCTAAGTTTCTTTAACTCTTAAAAACTGACTGACAAAATATGGATGTATGATTTACAACACATATTTTCTATTAAGGTTAATAGGACTAATTTAGTTTTGGTAAATTGCCCCTTTTACACATAACTAGTGTTGAGCGATTTTTATCGACAAAGTTGAAATCGGCAAGGTTTTATGGTGATCGAAATTTCCAGATCATGCGATAATTAAGGTTAAAATCTGTGCATCATCTATTAAGATCGCGCCTTTTTCGGCGCTTCCTGTAATTTTGGTGGCCAGCAAATCAGATTACAGAATAGAGCAGGGTGAGATGTGTGTGCGACGTCATGACTGGGATGTGTATGGTTGCGATTGGCTGGAAAAATCACATGACCTCGTTTTACATAGAACAGCGTTTCCTGTTTCAGCCTCAGTGTCTCTCAGCGTCTCATAGGGATAGGACCTGCGTTCTGCCTGTGGCCAAACAGCTCAGCGAAATTAGTCTATTTCTGCACAGAGAAACCTCTACTATTAGCTGTGATCCTTCCAATTTAGTTAGATTAGAGATTTGAACATTTTATGTAGTTAGCTAGAGAATTTTAAAGCAGAATCTACCACTGTAAATTCACGGCGGTGGGAGCGGGGGAGGGGGGCCCCGCGGGCGAACACAGACAACCTATCTATAAGAACACTGGATAAAGTTCACCAAGTCTTAGTGTAGACATTGTAGTGGAATATCTTTATTATTAACAGTTGCTATTGAAATATTTCCTGGATATTGGGCAGCCTGAACTTATATTGGATAAACATAATTTCTAGTAACTGCAGTCCTTTGTTAGCTGCAAAAATCCATTTTATTATCA
>JAODAL010084430.1:5000-10920 GCA_025379985.1 Phyllomedusa bahiana
GCCGGGGTCTCTCCGCATAGGGATCCTGCACAAGAAGGAGATCTCTTTCCACTTATTGCCGCGGTCTTCCTCGGCGATCCTATTGGGGCTTCCCTGGCTGCAACGTCACGCCCCTACGCTCGACTGGAAGACAGGAGAAGTCCTGAGTTGGGGACCGGAGTGCCAGGATCGCTGTTTGGTGACCCCACGCCCGGTGTCTACCACTTCTCCGCAGTTGCCCGCCAAGCCTCTGCCAGGCCTACCAGCGGAGTACCAGGATTTCGCGGACGTCTTTTCGGAGAAACAGGCTGAGACGCTGCCGCCCCATCGGCCTTATGACTGCCCAATTGACCTTCTCCCTGGCACTAGTCCCTCTCAGGGAAGGGTCTATCCGTTGTCCATGCCCGAGATGCAGGCCATGTCGGCATACATACAGGAAAATTTGCAGAAGGGCTTCATTTGCAAGTCTTCCTCTCCGGCCGGTGCTGGTTTTTTTTTTTTGTGCAGAAGAAGGACGGCTCTCTTCGCCCGTGCATTGATTATAGAGGGCTAAACAAGATCACGGTGAAGAACCGCTACTCGCGTCCATTGATCTCGGAACTCTTCGATCATCTCCGGGGGGCCAAAGTATTCACGAAGTTGGACTTGCGAGGGGCCTATAATCTCATCAGAATACGAGAGGGGGACGAATGGAAAACGGCTTTCAATACTCGAGATGGGCATTTTGAATACCGGTGATGCCCTTCGGACTTTGCCAACGCCCTGGCTGTTTTTCAAGAGTTCGTCAATGACGCCTTCAGGGATCTATTGTACACCTGCGTCATAGTATATCTGGATTACATCCTGATCTTATCCCCAGACCTCCAGACCCATTGGACACAGGTGCGCCAGGTTCTGAGGCGTCTGTGCAACAACCATCTGTACGCTAAACTGGAGAAATGCTTATTCCATCAGACCAGCCTGCCGTTCCTTGGATATATCGTCTCTGCTAAGGGTCTGCAGATGGATCCAACTAAACTCTCTGTGGTCCTGCAATGGCCCTGTCCTGTCGGTCTTCGGGCGATACAGCGCTTCCTGGGATTCGCCAACTATTATCGTCAGTTCATTCCTCACTTCTCCACCTTGGTGGCTCCCATTGTGACCCTCACCAGGAAGAACGCGAACCCAAGATGTTGGCCTCCGGAGGCTGAAAAGGCGTTCAACGAACTAAAGATTGCCTTCTCCTCGGCGCCTGTGTTGGTCCGGCCAGACCCCGAGAAGCCGTTCTCCTTGGAGGTGGATGCCTCTTCCGTGGGGGCAGGGGCGGTCCTCACACAGAAAAGGCAAGACTCTCACGTGCGGGTTTTTCTCCAGGACCTTTTCGCCGGCAGAGCGGAACTATGCCATTGGGGATTGGGAGCTCTTCGTCATCAAGTTAGCCTTGGAGGAGTGGCGACATATGCTGGAGGGGGCGCGTCACCCAGTTGATATCTTTACGGAACACAAAAATCTCCTGTATCTTCAGACGGCCCAGCGTCTAAACCCTCGTCAAGCCAGGTGGTCTCTGTTCTTCTCACACTTTGACTTCCGCATCCACTTCCGGCCTGCTGAGAAAAAGGTCAAGGCTGACGCCCTCTCTCGTGGCTCTGATATTGTTGGTGAAGATCCGGTGTCAAAGCACATTATTTCTCCCGAACGGTTGGTTCACGTGGCTCCCGCAGATCTCCAAAATGTTCCTTTGGGCAAGACTTACGTGCCGCCGGCAACAGGAAGAAGGCTACTGGAGTGGGGTCATAGCTCTCTGTTGGCGGGCACCCCGGGGTACGGAAGTCCTAAAGCTCTTATCTCTCGGCACTACTGGTGGCCGACTCTGGCACAAGACGTCAAGGACTTCACACTCTCCTGTGTCACGTGTGCTCGAAACAAGGTCCATTGTCATGGCCCGCAGGTCTCTTACTGCCGCTGCCCGTTCCAGAAACTCCTTGGACACACATATCCATGGAGTTCATCACGGACCTACCGGTTTCTTCAGGGAATTCTGTCATTTGGGTGGTGACAGACCGGTTCTCAAAGATGTCCCACTTTGTGCCTCTTCCCGGGCTGCCGTCTGCTCCACAATTGGCCGGTCACTTCTTCCGGCATATTTTCCGTCTTCATGGGTTATCTTCGCACATCATCTCCGATCGCGGTGTTCAATTTGTATCCCGATTTTGGCGTGCGCTGTGTTCCCGTCTGCAAGTCAAGTTAGACTTTTGATTGGCCTACCACCCTCAGTCCAATGGGCAGGTGGAGAGAGTGAACCAGATCCTGGGAAATACCTGCGTCATTTTGTATCCGGATGTCAGGACAACTGGGCCGAGCTGCTTCTCTGGGCTGAGTTCTCTTATAACCATCATGATTCGGATGCAGCTGGCGTCTCTCCATTTTTTGTGGTCTATGGCCGACACCCGCACCACCCCCCTTCACCTGCCCACAGAGTCGGAGGTGCCCGCTGTCGAGAGCCAAGTTTGGGATATCAAGGCCATCCGGCAAGAGACTCATCGTTCCCTACTTCGGGCCTCTGCCCATATGAAGTTTCAGGCAGACAAAAGGAGAAGACCTGCCCCGACGTTTCTCCCTGGGGACCAAGTTTGGCTCTCCTCAAGGTATGTGCGCCTAAAGGTTCTCAATCTTAAATTGGGCCCTCGCTTCCTCGGACCCTTCAAGGTGCTTCGGCAGCTGAATCCGGTGACATACAAGCTCTGCTGACCTCCCTCACTCCGGATCCAAAGCAATTTCCATGTCTCCCTCCTTAAGCCTCTGGTCATGAATCGGTTTTCTCAGAAGAATGTAACGCCTCCCCCGGTAGCTGATTCCGCTGACATCTTCGAGGTAAAAGACATCCTGGCCATGAGGACGGTCAGAGGGAAGCACTTCTTCCTTGTAGATTGGAAGGGGTTCGGACCCGAGGAGAGATCCTGGGAGCCAGAATCTAATATCCTGAATCACGATCTCATCCGCAGGTTCCTGCAGCCTAAAAAGGAGGGGAGGTCTTGGGGGGGGGGGGGGGGGGTACGGGTAACGGGTGGCGCCCTGTCCCGGTCCGCGGTCGCACCCGTGTCCCTCTCTCTGAGCGCCCGGCGTGGGGGGCCGCTGACAGGTGGCGCACCCGTCCCATCCACTCACCTGACCACGCTCCTGCACTGCTCTCTCCCCCTGCTGGCCGGAACACGCGTGCACGCCCCCTAGCGTGCGCGCATGCTCGTTCATGTAAATTTAAAGGGCCAGCGCGCTGGTAATTGGATAATTGCCGGGCGCTGACCCTATATAGTTTATGGATCCACGTCACTTCCCTGCTGGATCTTTGTTGCCTCCGTGCCCTAGAGAAAGCGTTATTGTTGTTCCTGTCTCTACCGTGTTCCTGACCTCCGCCTACGTTTCTCGACTCTGAACCTTTGCCGCCTGCTCTGACCTTCTGCCTGGCCCCGACTACATCTACACCACAAGACTTTGTACCACGCTACACCTCGGCTGCCTCCGCAAGCAAGTCACGTCAGGGGTAGTGACCTGGTAGACTCCCGCTGCAGCAAGTCCATCCCGCTTTGCGGCGGGCTCTGGTGAATACCAGGGGCTACTTAGACTCCGCTCCCTGATGTGGCTTACACCATCGCTTGCAGTGATCCAGTGGATCCACTATCCCGGCCGTTACATCTCCTACAAAGAACTTGGCATCTTCTCCCTACAGACGACATTAAACTCATCCGATAACCCTGCGCCTTGTGCGGCCATGAATCCTGACGGCTGCTGCAGCCCCCTCCCCTGTGGCCGCTGTATACAGAGCACCCGCCGCCCATTCATTAAGACTGGAACGTGGCAAAAATAAACCTAAAAAGGTGGAAAATAAAACCTCCTAATCTCTGCCCGGATGTCGCCGATCTTGGCTGTAGCGCGGCTCGTCCTGATGTGGCTGCAAACAACCAGACAAGAGCTTAGACTTCTGCGACGTCTCCAATAATGTGATTTAATGAGCGCGGTGGTGACTCCAGCTCCCGGGGGTCGGTATAGACCATTATGGGCACAGGCGGCCGCGGCTTCTGTTTCATCTGTCTTCAAAGATTTTGTCTCTTACATTAAAGGCTGTGTTATCTGAGCTTAGAGGACCTCATTCAGTCTGAGGAAGCGTCGGGCGCCCCCCCCAGGTGACTGCGGGGTAGTAACCGGCTCCAGACACGCGCGCAAAATCATTCAATGAGCACATGAAAACATAAAAGGCTCTGAATGGAGGGAATGTTATTATTTCATGAGAACGACAAGAAAGAGAAAGGGACCTTGGAGCCGTCGCTTCACACGACTGCAAAACAAACAACTGAGACATCAAACAGAATCCGCGGAGACTCGCAGCAAATATTATATTCAAAGAAGACTCATGGGAAAGGAGCCAGGACTCTGCAGCGCCATCTACTGCATGTAGCTTCCTGTAGTCACATCCGACTCCCAATGTGAATGGGAAAAGAGCCAAACCAGATAATCATCTGCAAACAGCTGTTTCGAGGTGTTGCCCCTCATCTGAGTAGAGTACTAGGTGGGCTGGGGTAGAGGCTCTAGGGGTAGCTGAAAAGGGACAATGCTCCTCATTAGGGGGAGGCACCACCTTAAGTAGAGTACTGGTTGGCTAGGTGAAAGGCTCTAGGTGGTGCCCCTAGTGTGAGACACTACCCCTAGAACTCCTCACCCAGGCAACCAGTACTCTACTTTGCACTGATGAGGGGCAAACACCCCAAAACAGCTGTCTGGGATTAGAGCCAACCAGATACTTATATACAGACAGCTGTTTTGGGGGTGTTTTCTCCTCATCAGTGCAGAGTAAAATACTGGTTGGCACTGCAGAGTGATTTCCCATGAGCCCTGCAATGTGACTGGGATTAGAGCCAACCACATACTTATCTGCAGTCACATTGCAGGGCTCATGGGAAATCACTCGCGTGCCCCCCATATTTTATCGCCTGATGGGAAAAAACACCCCAAAACGCTGTCTTATTAAGTATTGGTTGGGCCAAACCCCCAAATCCATAGCAGGGCTCATGGAAATCACTCTGCAGTAAAACCAGTTTTTACTCGTATGATGAGGGGCAACAACCAAAACGCTGTTAAAAAGATAAGAAATGGGGTTTGGGCTCTAACCCCATACTTGCAGGGTCAGGGGAAAAACACTCTGCTGCCAAACCAGTACTTCTATGCACTGGGAGACCCAAAAAACCCCCCGAAACAGCGGTCTGCAGATTTTTTCCCAGTACATTGCGGGCTCGGGGAAATCATTTGCAGGCCAACAGTACCCCTTTACTAGCCTGAAAGGGGGCAAACACCCCGAAACAGCTGTCTGAAGATAAGTATCTGGTTGGCTCTCCTCCCAGTCACATTGCATGACTCAGTGAGCCTGGTGTGACTTGAGAAACACTACATCCAATAGGTGGTGCTGCTGAGTCCCAGATCATTCCCATGACTTTTGATTTTTTAAATTTTTAGAAGGACTAATGTGAAAAAGCCTCCTCCCAGTAAGGAACATTTCCCTTTCAAGCACCTCTAGGGCTCCACCCCCAACCATATCCTATTTTGCATGATGAGACCAAACACCCCTGACAGCTTTCTGCAGTGGTATTGGGTTTGGTTTTAATCCCTTCTGTTACAAGGTTCAGTGAGTCAAAAATGACTTCACAAATGCTAATCCAGAAAATGGCCGGGAGGTTCTAGCTCATTTTTCCTGATTTTCCCCTTTTAATATAGTAACTTTTTTGTGGGGCGACTAATTTTTTAAAGGTCCACACACCGACTGGGGGCCTTCCCTAATGTGGACCCCTTTCGAGTTGAAGCCTCCACAGAAAAGGCCAACTTTGGTCCTTGGCTGGAACATACGGTGTCCACCATATGTAATGGTCACTATGGCATTTGTCTATTTCCATGAAAATTCAAAGTCCCGGCTGCAAAT
>JAODAL010084431.1:0-10920 GCA_025379985.1 Phyllomedusa bahiana
TCCCCCTCTTGTCCCCGGGGAGAAAATCCACTCTTTCACCAGAAATCCTCTGTCTCCAATTGTCCTCCTCCTCCTCCATTTCAGTCCCCACCGGACTCTTGTGGCCCGAGATGTAGTCGCCAAAGTCTCCAGTCCCCTGCCAGACAGTTTTTTTCAGCATCTGTTCAGGACATGAAGCAGTGGAATGAGTTATTCATCCCGTGTCCTGGGGGATGACAAATAACGTCGCCTCCTCGAATGGCCTCAACAAAACGGCAAGGTGTCACGCATGAGCTCCCAAACTGGCTGACATCAAAGTTACACAGGGGAGTACTTCTGTCTCCCTGGATCATCAAAAAATCGTTAATGGCCTTTCTCTGTTCATACAGTCGGTCCAACTGTGCAGGCTGGAATTCCAGCAGGTGGAAACATCGCATATCAGATTGTGTTGGGGGAGGCCTTTTTTGCCGCTGCAACTCGAGGAGGGTGTTCCTGGCTTTGTACGAATGGATAAAGTGCATGCACAGTTTCCAGGCCATTTTCAGAATGTTCTGAAGATCGGTGGAAGACTTCAGGAACCTTTTCACAACCAGATTGAACACTTTGCGCCATGCAGGGCACATGGACCATCCCTCCTCAGTGCAGCGGGACACCATGTTCCTCCCATTGTCCGTCACCATGGTTCCGATTTGCAGTTGGCGCGGAGAAAGCCACAATCGATTTCTTGCGGGCATGACGCGGAGCAGTTCCTCCCCTGTGTGATTTTGTTCGCCGAGGCAAGCCAGGTGTAGAACTGCGTGACACCACTGTGCCCTACACATGTGGTATGATGGAGCAGTACTTGTGGAGGCTGAGATGGTGGTGGTGGTGGAGGGGAGGGGCGGACATTGGCGCGGGTTTGCAGCAGTTTGACAACGTGGAGGAGAAAAGGCGGTCTCCTGTCCAAGTTGTTGGTTTTGCCCGGGCTGGAAGCACATTCACCCGTGGGCCGTAAAGGACATGTATGGCCCTGACCGTAGTTACAGCTCCAGAAGTCCGTGCTGCCGTGCACCTTGGAACAACCGATAAGCTCAAGGACTGACCCACCCTTTTGTTCTAAATATTTATGAAGTGTGGTTTCTGCCTTTTTGGAAAAAATTACGGCTTGGAACTCTCCATCTCGGCTCGGCACAAGCCATTAGTTCTCTGAACGGTGCAGGTCCACCATTTGGAAAGGGAGGGACTGCAATACCAACAACTTGGACAAGAGCAGGTCAGCTGCTGCACCTTAGGATGGTTGGACGCATCTGTTGTCTCTTTGCAATCGCCTCGCTGAACGATGCTGGGTCAAAGAGTTAGCGAGGAGCATGAGCACTGGACCGGGAGATGTTTTCAAAGAGAAAACAGCTCCCTTCTGCAAGGTGGTGGAGCCTTGACTGGCTGCAATGGCATGCGTGCCACTGGGGCTGCTGCTGCTGTTGCTGCGGCGGCAGGTGGCACCACATCTGAGCACGTTTCTCCCAGGCCACCGGATGGTGACGCTGGGATGTGTTGACGCAGGGCCGTGGTGCCAAAAGTTAGCTCCCTGGCCACGCTTCACTTTCTGCCCTTTCAGATTCTACATATACCATATTCGGCTCCTCTGGTGTTTAGCAAAAAACTGCCACCACCGCCCAGTATCGGATTTTACCGCCCAAAGCTGCACTGAGTGACTTCTGCCGCCGCTGCCTCGCTGAGCCCCTGTGCCGCTACTTTCTTGGACCCGCGAAGGGGTTTTTTACCCCCTTGGCCCCTTGGCTCCGACCTCACACTGCTGCTATCCTGCTGACTCACGGCCCACGACCCACTTGCTGGCTCGACCGCTGCCTGAGCGCAGTGATGACCTTTCTCTGACGATGATGAAGCCTGCCTCACGGCTCCAAGTGCGATCGGCTACATCATTCTATTTGTGTTTCATTTTCCTGCTGTCCTCACACCGGTCTGGTATGCGGCTGACCTTTTCCAACATGACTCCCATGACATCACATCTTACTTTCCCGCTCTGCAAGAAGCAGGTGATATTGGCCCATTTCTTCGCTGCCAAGTAGCGTGACTGCCCTCCTCAAATTGTTCATCCTCGCTATTTTGTGGCGTGACCCCGGACCACAAGTAGATTCTGGCGAGGGAGGATGGGACAGAGGCGGGCTGAGGACAGGTGAGGCGCTTCCGCTCCCGGGCATGCCAACTAGTGTGTGTCTGAGGTTCCCAGCTTTGGCTGGGGTTGTCAGATTCATCGGGGAGGAAGTGGTTGACCTAGTACCAATAAGAACCTTGGGTTGCTAGTCAGCCACGGCCGGCTATGCGGGCGTTGTGGCCTCACCGAGTGACCCTGCTGCACCTCCATTGCTGTGCTGTGACCTGGGCCGTTCCAGGATGTTTTGCCACTGCCACTCGCAGGTGCAGAGCTGCCCCTCTCTGTCTGCATACTGTTTGTTCTAAATGTAAGAACTGTTTGATGATGATATTGTATATGTAAATATCACCCTGTTTTTGACTAAATGAACCCGTAACAAGCTTGGGTAACCTTGGATATAAATTGCGCTCCACAAATGGCCAGGAAAAATTTTTTTTGTGTGTGTCGTTTAAAACACTGTGTGTTTTCTAAATGTAAAGCACAAAAGTTATTAACCTTCGGAAATGAATTAGGTACAGGAAAAATGTATTATTTTGGCGTTGAAAAAGACGGTTTATTTTTGTCAGCACACCAGAATAAAATAGCTTAATTATCACCTGGATGTTAATTGCGCAATAGAATTGAGCCGCACAAAATAGTAGCTTTGTAGCTTGTTACAATTGGTGTTTTCTACGCCACACAACAAGAGACACAGTTGTAATTAACCTTTGTTGTGAATTAGGCTACAGGAAAAATTTATATATTTTGGCGTTGAAAAAGACGTTTTTTTTTTTTTAAATAACACCAGCAAAACAACGCTTAATTAACCCCTGGATGTAAATTGCGCAATAGAATTGAGCCGCACAAACTAGTAGCTTGGTAGCGTGTTACAATTGCGTGTTTTCTACGCCACACAACAAGAGATACAGTTGTAATTAACCTTTGCTTGTGAATTAGGCTACAGCAAATATGTATTTATTTTGGCATTGAAAAAGACGGTTTCTTGGGGTCAGCACACCAGCAAAACAACGCTTAATTAACCCGGATGTAAATTGCGCCAAAAATTTGGCCCGCACAAAATAGTAGCTTTGTAGCGTGTTACAATTGCGTGTTTTCTACGCCACACAACAAGAGATACAGTTGTAATTAACCTTTGCTTGGGGAATTAGGCTACAGGAAAAATTTATTATTTTGGCGTTGAAAAAGACGGTTTATTTTTGTCAGCACACCAGCAAAACAACGCTTAATTAACCCCTGGATGTAAATTGCCCCAAAAGAATTGAGCCGCACAAAATAGTAGCTTTTGTAGCGTGTTAAAATTGCGTGTTTTACGCCACACAACAAGAGACACCCTTGTAATTAACCATTGCTTGTGATTAGGCTACAGGAAAAAATTTATATATTTTGGCATTGGAAAAGGACGGTTTATTTTTGTCAGCACACCAGCAAAACAACGTTTAAATTTAAACCCCCCTGGATGTAAATTGCGCAATAGAATTGAGCCGCACAAATAGTAGCTTTGTAGCGTGTTACAATTGCGTGTTTTCTACGCCACACAACAAGAGATACAGTTGTAATTAACCTTTGCTTGTAAATTGGCTACAGGAAAAATTTATATTTTTTGGGCGTGAAAAAGACGGTTTATTTTGTCAGCACCCCAGCAAAACAACGCTTAATTAACCCCTGGTGAAAATTTGCGCAATAGAATTGGCGCACAAAATAGTAGCTTTGTAGGTGTTACAATTGCGTGTTTTCTACGCCACACAAACAAGAGATACAGTTGAAATTAACCTTTGCTTGGGAATTAGGTACAGGAAAAATGTATATATTTTGGCATTGAAAAAGACGGTTTCGTGGTGTCAGCCCACCATCAAAACCACGCTTAATTAACCCCTGGATGTAAATTGCGCCATAGAATTGACCCGCACAAAATAGTAGCTTTGTAGCGTGTTACAATTGCGTGTTTTCTACGCCACACAACAAGAGATACAGTTGTAATTAACCTTTGCTTGGAATTAGGCTACAGGAAAATGTATATATTTTGGCTTTAAAAAGACGGTTTCTTGGGTCAGCACACCAGCAAAACAACGCTTAATTAACCCCTTGATGTAATTGCGCAATTGAATTGAGCAGCCAAAAATGAAAGTGGTATTTGTATTGTAAAAACGCTGTTTCTTTAAATGAATACAACGGGAACTGGCTTAGATCCCACTTGGATATTGAATGTATATCAGCTGCAGTGGACGCACACTGGATTTCAGATCCAATACCCCAAAAAATTAGAAATAGAACATTAAAGAGACAGTTCTGAGACAAGCTGAGGGCACCCCACAGAAATCGCTATATAAAAATAATTCTTCAGTGAGAGCCATCACAATCAGCCGCGGCAGCACCTTCCCTGTTCAGTCAGTTAGAGGGAGTGTGAGCTCCCAGTTTGCGCCCGGGCTTTTATAGTGCGGTGACGTCACAGAATCCGCCCGGGCTCTGATTGTTCTTCACCTCTGCACATGTCATGCAGGCTATGCCCTTCTTCCTCCCAGAGTGCTTTGCCCCATGTAACGCCATTTTGCTCGCAGCCATTTTATCAATCAAAGCACACTTCGTTCACCCGAAGTACCCAAAGTTCGACTTCGTTCCGAAACGAAGTTTTCCTGAAATTCTAAACGAATTCCACTTCG
Organism: Phyllomedusa bahiana; assembly: GCA_025379985.1. Lineage (NCBI taxonomy): Eukaryota > Metazoa > Chordata > Amphibia > Anura > Hylidae > Phyllomedusa > Phyllomedusa bahiana. The sequence continues at coordinate 4,789 of JAODAL010084431.1, forward strand.
TTAGAATCGATTCGCCCATCTCTACTCATAATCAATCCTAGGAGCCAAAATAGTGGTTTGATCCAAATGAACAGTAGCTATAAAACAATGAATGCAACTAAAAAAAAAATACTTGTACAAGTATCACACAACTTTTTGACAAATTTCAACTAGTGAAAATTAGACTTCAACTCTAATCATTATAATTCGTCAAATGGACCTTTTTATAATAAACATGTTATTTTGTTTTCATAAAACATAAAGCAGCACAACACATACAACTGAAAAAAGATGAGGACACTTCAGTTACAAAATGTAGCATAAAGGGAATACAAACCAGTTTAGATACAGAAACATTGTTCAATCACTGTTTAAATATTATTCAAACACTGTTCAACCATGAGCAAAAAAATAAAAAATAAAAAATCACCCCTTCTAGGAAAATTAAAGGTATGTTAATAGAGAGGAATGGTGACCAAGATAGACAAGTCACATTTTACCAAAGAATTAAGGAGACCCATTTAGTAATAGGAGTATGTAACCAGGTCTTGAACTAACAACATGCACGCCAAACTTGAGGATAAGTATCATTCAGTATGTTGTAAAGGTAACATTAAAGGAGTTGTCTCATTACAAGCTTTCAGCCTACCTCAGTGTGCCTGGCAGTTAAATTCAGGGGCGTGCTTCTTGTCTGCCTCTTCTACTCCCTCTTCCCCCTCCCCTCAGCACACAGAAAGCTCTCCTCTGTAACTTCTATACAGCAAGGGGGGGGGGGGAGCTTGGGGGTTTGCTGCCAGAGTTAACCCTGTGTGCGCCTGCCTGATCTATGAGTGTGGAGCCAGAGGTCTGTGAAGCTGTGTATGCTAATAGCAGAGCAGGGGGGATGCAAGTGTTCCTATACCCCCTGCTGTAGCATACATATCTCCACATCTCCAACAACAACAAACCCTATCAGAACAGACACAGGGCAGCTGGGAAGTGTTACTATAATCACGATGTGTCACTAGTACAGCAGAGCATGAAGCATTCACATGCCCCCTGATCTGTATAGTATTAGAATAGTCAGAGCTCCACAGACACATCATGATTATAGTAACACACAGGGTCACTGCTGTCACATCTATTGATCAGGCTCATCTCTGCTCTTCTCAATCTGTGTAGAGAGCAGGAGGAAGCAGGCACACACAGGGTTAATCCAGCTACACAGACACAGAAGCCAGAGCCCTCCCCCTCCCTCCACTACAGAAGCATTCTGTGCAGGAGGGGCTCTCTGCTCAGACCTGTATTCTGAAGTTGATGAGTCATACAGACCTGACAGCCAGTGAGATAAGGATCAACAGGTCAGCTGCTATAGAGATTTTAGAAGCTGATGTACTACTACTAACAGGGCTAACTCAAAATCAGTAGGACATTTGTAATGAACATATATTGCAAAGCTGCTTGTTTTTTAAAGATCTTTTAATTAAAACCCAATGATTGTAGTGAGAGAACCCCTTTAAGGGCCACAAGTATAAAAACTATCAAAGTCTAAAACTCACTTTCTGTCCCATAGCAACCAATCAGAGTGCCCCTTTTTCCAAAGCACTATATGAAATGATTGATTGGTTGCTGTGGGAAAGAAAGTGAGTTTTAGACCTAGACAGTTTTCATACACGTGGCCCTAATTGTGCTTTCATACAGCAAAGACCAAAATTCAACCGATATTTTGTCTTTTTATGGCACGAAGGGGACGGCTTTTGTCCACGATTTGCAGATTTAAGCCCTCCCACTTCACACCCACATGTTCATGTTCTGCCCAAAAGCCGGGTGGAAGAATTGGAAGAATGAACATGTTTGAAGTTTTTAGGAACGCCGGCGGTGTAAAAAATTGTCCTGCAGAAAATCTTTGCAGTGGGGACTGCTGCATGGATTTTCTATTTAAGTCTTTGTAAAAGGTTCAAATCTGAAAACTGTCTGTAAAACCAACTGAAAATTTTTGCCACGGAGACAAGTCCTAATTGTTTAAGTTCTGTATCAGACATAAATTGACCAAGTGGACCGTCTTAGTTATAGTTCACATTCCTGGGCTCTGAATTTTCTTATTCTGTTCTTCCAGTTACAAATTTCAGCTTTCATACACTCAAAGATGGCACCTGAAACTTGCCATGAGCCAATACATTCTATCAGTAATAGGTTAATGATATGAATCATTAAAAGGGTGTTCTGCGAGTTAGGAATGCTCGTTGGTCTGTCGGAACATGAAAAATAGAAGAGAAGACGCATACTTACCTCCCAGACGCATTCACCTGACAGATACAGTTAATCATAGGCCAGTGCGGTAAAGTACACGCAACATTATGGCCTGTGATTGGCTGCACCTGTCACATAAATGATGAACTGAATGGGAGAGTTCAGGAGGTAAGTATGAGTCTTATCTTCTATTCTTTATCATGCCCCTACAGATGAACGAGCATTATTAACTCACGGAACACCCCTTTAACCCCTTAAGCACCCGGCGGTTTTGGTTGGTGACACGTTCATTTTTCCCTCCTCGCCTTCTGAAAGCCATAACTTTTTTATTTTTCCACCTACATAGACATATGAAGGCTTTTATTTTGCGGGACAAGATGTACTTTCTAATGGTGTTATTCACTATACAATAGAATATACTTGGAAACCGCAAAAAAATTCCAAGTGGGACAAATTGTGAAAAAAAAACGTTTTTCCACCATGTTTGCGAGGGTTTTGCTTTTACGGCGTTCAATCTTCGGTCAATACAATGTGTTTTCTGTATTCTACAGGTGGTTACACATCCGGCAATACCAAACATGTAGGGTTTCCGTTATGTTTTGCAAACATTTTCTATTTTTTAAATTTGCGCCACAGCGCCATATTGTGCGACCGATAACTTTTGTGTACTAACACCTAGTTAGCCCCAGTGAGGGGGCATTTTTTGCGGGCTCAAGTGTACTTTTTATCTCTAGCAGTTTGGAATGCATGCGACTTTTTTCATCATTTTTATTCCATTTATTGAGTGACGTAAAATGACTCAAAAACGCAATTTTGGCGTTTGGATTTTTTTTCTTCTACGGTGTTCAGCGCACGGGATAAATGATGTTATATTTTATTTATCGGACTTTTTTGGACGCGGCGATACCAAATATGTGTAATTTATTTATTATTTTAATGATTTTATTTGTAAAATGGGGAAAGGGGGGTGATTTGAACGTTTAATAATTTTTTTTTTTGTACTTTAAAACCTTATTTATTTATTTTTTTACTGTAACATTTAGTCCCCCTATGGTGCTTAACCACTAGGGGGCGCGATTGTTAATACAGCCTAATGCATTCCATAGGCATGTATTACGCTGTACAAAGATGGCGGTTTCCCCACTTCCTGTCTACGGACGGAAGTGGGGCAAACCGGGAAATGTAAGTGACGGGAGCCTTCACAGGGCTCCCCACCGCCGTGTCCGGTCGTCGGATCAGATGCCAATGACCGTAACGATCGGTGCGCGGCACTGATCGTCATTCAGTCAGACGCCGCGGCCATCTTTGCCATGGTGTGTGACCGGTTAAACAGCGCCAGCGGGCGGAGCCACCCGCCAGGGCTGTTACTGTCGGGTGTTAGCGGCGATCAGCGGAGCTATCCCCCTGCAAAGCCCCTTAGCGGCCCTGGGATGTACTCATACGTCCAGGGTCGTTAAGGGGTTAATTGTTATAACTAAGTAATTCTACTTCTTCTACATTAGAATTTATTGTAAAGTTAGAATTTACTCACTGTACCTTGCTCCATTGCTGACTAGTTGTGGCATCTCAGTGGATGAACCACAATGTTAGGCAAATGTCAGAACAGTAACAATGCTAGAAAGGACATCTAGTCGCCATGACAATTGGACACATTTTAATTCATCTCAATATTACAAAACAACCCAAAACGACTTTCTGACAATTTCTGCTCCCTCCTCATGCCTAAAGCTCAGGCCCCGGTCACTGACCTCTGTGCTGAAGACCTGGCCACTCAGTTCAAAAACAAAATTCACAGTATCCGGCAAAACATTGCATCTCAGTCCCCAAGTAACACCTATCCTGTCCCTCCCCACATGTTCCCTAGTAATACCCATCCTGTCCCTCTCCAAATGTCCTCTAATCTGCTTTCAGCCCTCGACCCAATGACAGAAGAAGAAGTGTCCAGGCTTCTTTTGTCTGCTTGCCCCACCACCTGCTCTAGTGACCCCATTACCTCTCACTTTGTCCAGTCCATTTCTCTGGCTGTCCTTTCTCACCTAACTGCAATCTTCAACCACTCTTTGTACACTGGGATCTTTCCATCTTCATTTAAATACGCTGCTATTACCCCTTTACAAAAAAAAGTCCACTCTGGACCCGGCCTGCACTGCTAACTCTCTTCTCGATCCTCTAAAATCAGGTTTCTGCGCTTTAAACTCCACAGAAACTGCTCTAGTTAAAGTCTCTAATGATCTCCTCACTGCTAAATCTCAGGGCAACTACTCATGGTTGCTTCTTATGGATCTCTCTGTAGCGTTTGACACTGTTGATTATCATCTTTTCCTCAGCATGCTCCGTGCCATTGGCATCCAAGACACAGCTCTCTCTTGGTTCTCACCCTACCTCTCTGACCGCTCCTTCAGTGTCTCATTTGCAGGTTCTATTTCTTCTCTTGCTGTTGGGGTTCCTCATGGATTGGTTTTAGGTCCTCTCCTGTTTTCACTCTACACAATCCCTATTGGCCAAACCATCAGTCGATTTGGCTTTGAGTACCATCTCTACGCTGATGACACTCAGTTATACACCTCATTCCGAGACATCACTCCTACCCTGTTATAAAACACCAGTGACTGTCTGTCCACCATCTTTGACATCATGTCCTCCTCTATTTTAAACTAAACCTCACTAAAACTGAACTTCTTGTCTTTCTGCCATCTACTAACCAACCAAACCTTGCTATTTCTGTTTCAATGTGTGACACCTCCATAACTCCTAGGCAGCAGACCCGCTGTCTTGGGGTTATATTAGATTCTGATCTGTACTTCACCCCGTACATCCAATCCCTTTCCCGCACTTGTCACCTGCACCTCAAGAACATCTCCAGAATCTGTCCTTTTCTCACTGTGGAAACAACTCAAACTCTCATTGTATCTCTTATTCTTTCTACTTTTGACTACTGTAACCCCTTGCTTATCGGTCTCAATCTCTGCAAACTCTCCCATTTCCAATCTGAATGCAGAAGCCAGGCTCATCTTTCCTTCCATCTGCTATACTGATGCCTCTACCCTGTGTCAGCCACTGAACTGGTTGCCCATTCAGTACAGGATACAATATAAACTCATCACTCTCACTCATAAAGCTCTCCACAGCCCTGCACCCCTCTACACCTCCTCCCTCATTTCTGTCTACCACCCTACCCCGTCTTTCCACTCTGCTGCTGATATCAAACTACAGACCACAATCATCCGAACCTCCCATGCCCATCTCCAAGACTTCACACGTGCGGCACCAGTTCTCTGGAACATCCTACCATGTACCATCAAGCACAATCCTAACCGTCATAGTTTTAAGAGTACCCTGAAAATAAATCTTCTTAGGCAGGCCTACCAAGATTACTAATTGCTAACCCACACCTTCTATCACACACACTTTTGTCACTCCTTACACTAGGGTACTCAGAGGCACTTATCTGTATATAGATGTACTGTCAGGATGGCAAGTTCACCCAGTTTTTATGTAAACCACACCATATTTATGAAACATGGCAGGACCATTGTAAACTTAGCACTTCTCACCCTTTGTCTCTTCCATACACCTTTATAGATTGTAAGCTCTCACGAGCAGGGCCCCCACACCTTGTGTCTCATCTGTAAGTAGCTTTTGTGGTGTAATGTCTGTCTTTTTGTCTGTAATTATACCCTCTAAATTGTAAAGTGCTGCAGAATTTGTTGGTGCTGTATAAATGAAGATTATTATTATTCCAGTGACCTACTTAAGTGACTAAGGGCTTGCAGACCTTTTGTTTGCGCATCAGCACAATTAGTCTTCTCATCCTTTTCCTCTTGCTTTGCCTTAAGCTGGCTTTTTTTCCTGGTTTCATGGTTTGCTCTTGACATTGAAGAAAAAAACCCAATTAAAAAATAACTTTTACTTGATATGCCTTAA
>JAODAL010084432.1:0-10920 GCA_025379985.1 Phyllomedusa bahiana
ACCCCAAAACGGGGTGTTTTTTAGGGCCCAGCGCTTTGTTGAAAGGGGCACCTTTGAACTTAATTGAATACAGAATTTTTTAGTGGGGTGTTTTTTTTTGTGCAAAACCCCCCCTTTATTACCCGTAAAATTTTTAAATATTTTTTTCACTTTTGGCCATCCACTTTTTTGATAGAGGAACCTTGCACTAATTTAATACAGCAATTTTTTCGTCACCTGCAGGTGTATTTTAGGTGCAAAAAGATACGTTTATTATCCGAATACATTTCAGATACGGTTTTTTTCATTTTGCGCAGTCCAGCTTTGTTGATAGAGGCACCTTGCACTTAAATTGAATACCAGCAATTTTAGTCGCACCGCAGGTGTATTTGATTAGTGCAAAAATACCTTTTATTATCCGTATACCTTTCAGATACGTTTTTTTTTCACTTTGGCACAGTCCAGCTTTGTTGATAGAGGCACCTTGCACTTAAATTTGAATACAGCAATTTTGTCGTCACCGCAGGTGTATTTTTAGGTGCAAAAATTAACTTTTATTATCCGTATACATTTCAGATACATGTTTTTTCACTTTTGCTCAGTCCAGCTTTGTTGATAGAGGCACCTTGCACTTAAATTTGAATACAGCAATTTTGTCGTCACCGCAGGTGTATTTTTAGGTGCAAAAATACCGTTTATTATCCGTATACATTTCAGATAGGTGTTTTTTCACTTTTGCCCAGTCCAGCTTTGTTGATAGAGGCACCTTGCACTTAAATTTGAATACAGCAATTTTGTTTTGATTCGAGGGATTTGAGAATAGCTGTGATTTGCCGTCTTTTTAATAAGAGACGTTCCAAAACTCTCCATACCTTCATCAAATTTTTATCTTTCTGAACATGGAGCGAAAATGCAGGTGGTAAGCGAGCAAAGAGGTGGATAGGACATGGAGGTAGAGGTACGAGAGAGTTGCTCCTTCCAGTGCTGGCGATAACACGCATGCCAGCGATCGTCGGTTGCAGGACCGTCAGGCCTGTCATCGCTGGTCAGGCCCTGTGAATCTCAGTAACGAACAGCGTCGCCATTCTGTTCTTCAGTGGTTAATGCAACCTGCATCCAGCAGTCTTACCTCCTCGTCCTCGCCGCATTCCCGGCCAACAAATGTCATCAATCAGCATCATCACATCGTCCAACATAAAGCGAGAGGCAGCCCAAATGTCAACCTCGTTTGTACCCACCCACTGTGGATAATCCATTATTTTTCCTGAAGACCTCCTTTAAATACAAAATGCGGTGGGGTCAGAAGGCAAGATAAAAGATTAAGGGCAAAGAGGAATGATTTTGTCTGCTCTGACCCCAGTTTACTGATCTCCATCAGAGGAGGAGAAGAACCGGTCAATCGGCAAGAATCCCCTGGGCGGTCGGCAACGCCTTGCAATGCCTCTTGCTCCTATCCCGCAGCCCCTGGGATGCAAGAAAGTTCCCCCCTCCCCAGGAAGACCAAGTCACCTGTGTTGATATGATGATGATGACGACATTGCGGATTCCATCGTGTCTTTTTCCGCAGAATTTTCTTGCGAGCGTGATTCATCACAGGACGAGGAGGAGACGATAGGGTAGTGTCAATAACGGGTCCCATCCCCGCTCAAAAAGGGGAGAGGCGGAGTCGCTGAAGTCCGCTGATATGATTCCCCAGCCGAGGTGCATCACATAGCAAACCCTCACCTCTCGCCTTAGTATAGGCCGGTCAAAAAGGTCCAACACGAACCTCTCAAGCCTGGGCCTTCTTTTGAGCAAGGCCTACTGATTCACCAGGGTTTTTGGATTCATTAATGCCGCCTTTGCCGTAACGCATAGTATAGGCAAGAACTTAGTGTTTAAAACCACCGACAACATGTCTAGTCACATGCATGCGAATGCATGAGTTGAAATGGAGTAACACTATGGCCAAAAAAGGCCAGACCGATGCCGGGCTTTCAACCACTGTCACACCCTCTGTCTCCCCGCCTCCTCCTCCTCCGCCACCAACCAAGCGTGTTGTCCTCTCAGGCCCATGTCAAGAGTCATGATCATGGATCAGCCTCCACTTCAGCTCCACCGTCGCCCGAGTACCACCAGCACAACCAGAGACCACATCCTACCCCCTCTCCTTTCCGCCAGTGTTGAAACGACCTCGACGCCGTAGAGCGGCCCATTCTAGCAGCCAGCCTTGGTCCTTCCAGGTTGGGGATCAGAAGAAACACTTTAAATTAACCCAAACCATCCCAAAAAGCCAAAAGCCTGAATTTCGGTCATTGCATGCATTTTGGCCTTAGGAAATGTTGCCTTGGTGGACACAGATGGGTTCCGCCACAATCATGGACCTTTGCTGCCCCGCCAATCCATATTGCAGAGCAGGCATGTCTTTGCCAGAAAAGCCGTCCCTGCCCTGGCCACCAACGTGTCATCTAAAATTTTAAGCGCGTTTTCTGCATCTGTGTCCGGAAAAAAGTCCATCTGACCACCCGACACAATGGGGGACTAGTAAGCAACGGCCAGGCCCTATATCTCGAGACAGCTCACTGGGTGAGCCTGGTGGATGCTCTGGTGGGACTGTGGCTTCTCCAGGCTCGAGCAGTCACGCGTTCTTTACTTCAAAACCGCAGTGATAGTGCAGTGTCTCTTTCCCCCAAGGTTTCTTCTGGTGCATCACGGGCCCAAGAGAAACCAGCCATGTTGAAAATTAATCTGTCTCTTGGAGACCTACCACACACAGATCATGAGCTGAGGACGGCTCTCCGGTTAACGAGAACCCCGATGCGCTGTCTGGTGACAAGAACCTTTGTGCAGGCAAGGTGGTGTGCATAACGGTCGAAATCTGCTGGCCGCTCCTAAAGATCGTAGCTGGAGCACATCCCTTGCCTGGCACCATGTCATGAACCTCGTCGTCCAGAATTTCAAAGCGCCTTACCTGGGTCTAGACTGTCTGCTGAGGAAGGCTCGAGGTCTGAGTCGCTACTCCCGCCGTTTCGCTCAAACCGCTGCTTTGTCCCGCCTGCTGCGTTGCAGCATTCAGCCCCGGCCTCCCAGTCAACCGCTCATTGTTGACAGGGTGGCAACATCTGGAATTCCACCCTCCACATGCTCCAGCGATTGTGGCAGCAGCGCAATGCCATTACGCAGTACGAATTGGACACATGGCCTTACACGCTGCGGTGGGGACGTCGGGGTGTTGAGCCACAAGAGTGTGAGGCATGTGAAAGAGCTCTGCACCATCTTACCCAGTTTTGGAGAAGCCATCCAAATGGTCAGTGTGGACCAATGCCCTTGTCCAGCAATGAGCCATGTGTGGTGAACTTAGTCTGGAACGATCGTCTTGGCCCACTTATTCTCTGAAACATCAGGTCCCACCAGCGACGGAGGAGGAGACGGACAACAGATTGCGGACACGGATCTTCTCTCCGTCGAATCCACAAGCCCGACAGTTTTCGAAACATTTTATTATCGGGTCTTCATTAGGCAGTGGGTTCGGGTCCAGGTCTAGTGGGCGAAGCGGCGCCTCAGCTCTCAGGGTACATCATCTGAGGCACTCAGGTCTTTGTGAAGCTGTTGCCAGGAAGTAAGCGGATGAGGAGGAGGAGGAGGTATCCTAGACACCGACTTTACCGACGTCCCTGCTTGGAAAGAGGTTGCCGAATTTGAGGCGGAGGGGATGATGAGGAAGATCAGTTTTGCTAGTGCCACTCGAACCCAGTAGGCTTGGGAAATCAAGACTCTCATCTCTCACCATGAAGTGCTATGATGCTCCATTTCCTCCAACATGTCCTCACATTAAGGCCATCAAAATGAACAACATTACTGGTGGCCACCCTCGCCTGGATCCCCGATACAAAACAAAAATCAGCACTTTCCTTCTACCCACCCCAAATAGAGAGTAAAATGCAGAAATGAGACCATTGCTGATCTATCAACTGGAGACAATCTGTTGCGTCTGCTTCATGTTCTTCAAATGTCACTGTGGACACAATCATCATGCAAAGTTGAACAGCAGTAGAGTGCCAAGTAGCCTTAGGGCAGCAGCATCAGGCAAGGTGGCAGAAGGCCTAATGGGTGACCTCTGGCAATCTTTTTTTACCACCTCACCAATGCATGCAATGCAGGTCACACATACAACAAACAGAAATCACTTAAGAAAATCATGGTGCCGAACTATCTGCGTCTAACACCGATGTTTTTGATTTGTTTCCGACCCAAAGACTTCTGTGTAAATCCAACATTGATGAATGGCCAGAGCTCGCTCGCTCACGCCCAGAGGTGATGTCCCTGCCCACAGCCAGCGTCATAATCTTGAGCGGCACCCGTCAGCACAGCTGGAGGAGTCATTACAGACAGAACAACACCGGCTTTCCACAGATAATGTGGAATCGTTTGTACATTCATACAAGATGAATCATGCATGGATTCTCTGATGATGTTGTGTCCCAATTGCTGAGGTCATTGAATAGTTTGCCGGTGCCTACTTCACATTCCCTCTTCAAACAGAAAAATGGTCCCTTAAAACCTTTTTTTTTAAAATGATCATTTCTTACTGCAATTTTTTATTCTCAGTGTTCCCAACATTCATTTTGCTGGTTTTGCTTGTGAGGAGACTGTAAAAGACAGCAGTTTCCATGACAAAAAAACCGTATCCATTTACTCACTTCATCTTTAGAATTTTTCACATTGCAAATGGTATTGGGGTCATGTTGCCTGTGAGATACAGCTATAATCATGGTCCATTTGTAACAAAATGTGGCATTTCTCCCTCACAATTTTTAACAGTCGTGGAGACCTTTTTATAATTTTTTTTGTGGTCGATGGTGCTGTTAGAAGTAACAGCTATAATCATAGTCCTTTGTTGGAACAGAAATGTTGCTTTTTATAAGTGGCATTTCCTCCCTCACACCTACGAAATTTTTAAAAAGTGGCTGAGAAGGGTCATTTTATAATTTTTGTGGTCATTTGCTTGTGAGATAACAGCTATAAATCATGTAACTTGGAACAGAAATGGTGGCTTTTGAAGTGGGCATTACGCCCTCATCAATTTTTAACTGTGGCTGTGGAGTCATTTTTTATAATTTTTTTGTGGTTCATGGTGCTGTGAATACAGCTATAATCAGTAGGTACCTTTGGTAACAAGAAATGTGGAGCTTTTAAGTGGCATTTCTCCCTCACAATTTTTAAACAAGTGTGCTTGAGAGAGTCATTTTTAATAATTTTTTGGGGTCATGTTGCTTTGAAGTGCAGGCAATACTACAGTTCCTATTATTAAAAAAAATGTTTGTTTTCTAACAGACTATTGTTCTTCACAATTGTCAAAAGTGGCCTTAAGGGTCATGTTTTGCATTTTTGGTGGCATTTTTCTGTGAAATGCAGCTAGACTTACAGGTCCTATTGTAAAAAAATGTGGTTTCTAACAGACATTTGTTCTTCACATTTGTCAAGAAGTGGCTCAAGGGTGATTGGTGGCTGTCAGAAACATGTAATAGGTAGGAACACTGTTTAATGGACACATATTGCAAAATGACTTGTTTTTGCAAGAATCTTAACGATAGCTAGCAATCCTGTATTGAGACAAACCATTTAATACAATTAAAAAAAGAGAAACACGACGTGAGGTGGATTCCATCCTATTTTTAAAATGTGTTTTCTAGAATTAAACTACAAAAAAACTGCATTTACAAAAATAGCTGGTACAAATATTCCTTTGAAAGTACAAGGAGGTACACAGGGAATATTTGGACCAGAAGTAGGGTTATACAGCAGACATGGATATGGAGCACGTGACAGAGAACAAAGACAGGAGGACCACTTTTCCTCCAGCAACGATTGAGTAAAACAAAGAGAAAAAGAATGCCATAAAAAGGGCACCTGGGTGGAACAGTGAATGTCAACCACCAGCATAGTCCAATGAAGCCTCAATTGGTCCGCACTCCATCCGGAGGGAAAGCGCTACCCAGTCATGACGTTACTGAGGAAGGCTGGAGGTGCTTACCTCACACATTCCTCTTTCCGCACAGTCTGCTTCAGCACGACTGTATTCCGTTGCTGCGTCTTAAGGGCATTTTATACCTGTTAAAAGATGATGGTACGCCAGCCTTTGGCTCTCAACCCGGCACCCACTGAAAACTCCCTGCCCTGGCAGCTGTAACCTGCGTGTTTAATAGATGACAGAACGCTATGCCTGGGCGCTCAACCGCACCCACTGTAAGTCTGGGCGCCCTTTCACTGGACCTCCCGTGTTTAACAGATGGCTGACGCACATTGGTTCTCCACACCGTTAGGGGCAATCAGGATAGCATCAAATTTTCTCTAAAAAATCCATATTTGAAAAAGGTGGATTCCTGTGAGGTTAAGTAGTGTCAAAAAGGTCTCAGGATGGACACAAATTGCACAATTTGAGGCTTAAAAATTTTCTGGGGCTGGAGTCAACTATGGGTCGCATCATATGATCTCCAGGGGAGTCCTGCCCTAACCACTGAAGAAGGATTTGGAGGAAAAAAACATAAAGGGGAAAACCATTGAATTGATTGGCTGGAATCACTCTCAGAAGCCAGGAGGGCAAATGTCCTTTCCTCAACTAAGAAAGTGTTTTGGGGACGATTAGGACATTAGTAATACTTATGGGGTGTGCGGACGAATTAACACCTCTACACCGTGGTAAAAAATATCTTTAAAAACTTCAGAGAGTGGTTAATGTTGTATGTTAACCACACTTGAAAAAAAAGCAAAATGATTATAATGTCAAACTCTAAATAAAAACTTCCCTAAATAAATTCTGTAAACAAAAGTCATTACCAAAAATATACTAAATGACAGTCAACTGCACAAAATGCATAGTGCAACTTTTGTGAGCGTGGGTCAAACAGGTTTTGGGGACATGATGAGGTACAGTACAGGTATAGACAATGACCAGATAAACAAAAATGGTGGTTGAAAGACTCCTTTTTCCGGCACTTTTTTAATCTGGTGTCATGCATTTTGGGGCTCATGCTGTGGCCAAAGAACAGAGTATAGTCAATGTCCAGTGAAACTAAATAGTGGTTTAAAGACTCTTTTTTTTCCGGCACTTTACTAAATCTGGGGTCATGCAGGTTTGGGGGCTTCATGCTGTGGCCCAGGACAGATATAGTCATATGTCCAGTTAGAGCTAAAATGGTGTGTGAAAGATCCTTTTTTTTCCTGGCACAGTTTATCAATCATGGTCATGGCAGGTTGGGGCTCATGCTGTGGCCCAGGACAGATAATATTCATATGGTCCATTTCAGCTAAAATGGTGGGTTGAAAGACTCCTTATTCCGGCACTTTTTAATCTGGGTCATGCAGGTTTGGTTCTCATGCTGATGGCCGAAAGTACAGTATAGTCAATGTCCAGTGAAACGAAAAATGAGGTGTGTTGAAAGACTCCTTTTTCCGACCACTTTATAATCTGGTCATGTAGGTTTTGGGGCTCATGCTGTGGCCCCAGTGATAGATATAGTCCGATAATGTCCAGGTTTCACTAAAATGGTGGTTGATAGACTCTTTTTCCGGCACTATTTACATGTGGGGGTCATGCAGTTTGGTTTGGGGCTCATGCTGTGGCCCAGGACAGGTATAGTCAATGTCCAGTGAAACTAAAATGGTGGTTGAAAGACTCCTTTTTTCCGGCACTTTTTTAATCTGGGTCATGCAGGTTTGGGGCTCATGCTGTGGCCCAGGACAGGTATATTCCGATGGTCCAGTGAACTAAAATGTGGTTGAAAGACTCCTTTTTCCGGCATTTTTTAATCTGTGGGGTCAGACGTATAATGGTCATCACTGAGGTACAGGACAGGTAGAGGTCAATGTCCAGTTCATACCTAAAAAAATGGTGATTGAAAGACTCCTTTTTCTTCACGCACTATTTTAAATCGGGGTCATGCAGGTTTGTGGCTCATGCTGGTTCCAGGACAGGATATTCAGATGTCCACAGTTTCAAGTTAAAATGATATTCAAATCATATACTGCCTTCTGTCACTTTTTTAGTTTGTGTGTGATACAGGTTTAAGGGTCAGGCGTGGTTACAAGACAGATAGTGCATGGTGAGGTGACTTTTGTTCTTGTCTTTTATAACCTTATAGTGTGGTGCCTAGATGGGTAGCAGGGTATCCATTTGACTTGTTTTTGTTGATGTTAATTCCAGCTTCTCCAGCCCTGTTTGGTGTAAGATGTAGGTGTTTGTTCCTCTCCCATAGACTTTAATTGGCATCGGCGATAATCTATATCGACATCGGACATCGTCTGATAATTGCCGATAACGACATCAACTCCCGAGACGATAGTCAACGTAATCAGCTCATCACTAATTAAGAGGGTTTACAAAATATCTGATGTAAACTGAGGGTGGACAAACATATTACACTGTTGAAATATTGTTAGACAGTAACAAAGCATCATATTTTTTTCGCTTATTTGATCATCCATATTTTTTTGCAATGTAATACTTTTTTTATTTCAGAAAAAGGACTTTGAATTTTTGGGTATCTAGTATGTAAAAATGTTTTTTTGTTTTTCTAAGACTTATTCAACTTAAAGGGTGTTCCATTATTACAAAATGCTTGTCTGCCAGTCAGAGGGGTTATATAGGAAAAAAAACAGTATATATTTTAAACCCGCTCTATTCCAGTGCTGGCAGCGCTCCCAGGGCCCTCAGCCAATAATGTCATATTCATGGTTCATGTGAACCTATAGCTATTCACTGACCACAGCGGTCTCTTCCTGGATCTATAGCATGTGACCGCTGGGGTCTATTATTGCTTGCAGCATCACATAGGCACTAACATTATCAGGCGGTGCACCAGGGCTCCCAGCAGCGCTGGAACTGAGTGGGTTAAAAAGGTGAGGGTTTTTTGAATATTTTTTTTATAACCTGCCTCAATATTGTATTGAATAATGTCCAGTGCCCATTGAACACTTGTGGACGGGAATCATGCAACTGTAGTTCCTCAATAAGACTGTACTTTCTGTTACCCATGATAAACAAGAATGACAATGTAGAGCATGTCTACAGTTATTTTTTAAAATTCTTTTATAGCATTGATCACTTAAATTTGGGGAATCCCCTCACAAAACGAAGATTGTTTAAAGACTTCTTTATATGCATAGCAGTCACCACCAAAGAGCTATCTGACTCCACATTTTTTTTAGATTAATTTCAATTATGATGGCTGCAATTATTGCAATTTGCATGCTGCAATTATCACTAGATGTGGTAATCTAGTTATGTGGACTTCAAATTGACAAGCCGTTTTTTCCTCCCCAAATAGCACTTATTAGAAAGCTAAAAGCAAAATCTCAGGGAATTTAGAACTGGTGAATATTCTAGATTTTTAAATATACTATTACTACTGTGATAGTCCTGCTCAATAATACAAACTGGTTATTTCTATAACATTGATATCGTATTTACTCTCCAGCACAATGTACATGAACAGGCATGAACGTGTGACAACACAAATACGGTGACAAATTACTATTATGATCAGCCACTCTAACTATTCCATTTACTAAAGGACTTGTAATGTTCAGTGACAAACAAAACTTTATTTCTACAATAGCATTAACAACAAAGGAATGGGCAATATGACAACAATTGGATGGAACCTTTTGAATTGCTGATTTTAAAATTGATAATTTTCTATATCTAGCCCTCCTAATGGCTAACAACTTATATGGAATATAACAATAATGCTGATATATTAAAAAATAAAAAAAGTTTCTCAGAGCTGCACTTCATTTACTCAGAAAAATATTTCTATAAATGTATTTGATTACAGGCATAGCAGAGAGTATTGCACAAATGGCACTTGTATTACTGAGATTTCATTGCAATACTAGTGTAAATGTGGTTATTCATGGTTTCAGACATATCTAGACAGAGTGCAAGGACTTTTAAATAAAACAAAATTTTAAAATTGTCATTTGACAGGGAGCCTAGCATTTTTATTCTGATGGAAACTTCTATACAATGTATCATACCTGAATTTTCACTCCTAATGGTCTGAAATAATTGCTTTGTTTATTATACCCTATTTTGAAAAAGCTTCCATCTGAAGTTTATTAAAAGCATTTCAAGCCATTAATAAACATGCAGCCTAATAAAAGCTATGAACCTTCTCAAAAACATTCATTAGGGCCAGCCATGAAAAACCTCTTGGTGAATACTGTTGAAGGGCGTAGCGATGAATTCTGATAGTAAAGTTTTTGACATGCCGTGTGGTGTGCCACTGTGACATTTGTGAGGCCAGCTTAGGTCTTAGACATCCGCACCCTTGCAGCTGGGCTTTCCTTTGAAATCCCGAGGACAATAGAAACCAGTGTTTTCCATTGCTGTGCCCCTCCATCCCATTTACATAGTCTGTTCTGCCTGAATAACCAGCTTCTTCTGCTCATGGGACAACTATTGTCCTCTGATAACTTAAATATGGCAGGGATGACAAGACTCAGGTGAGAGATGAAGTGGGACGGTTCTGCTTTACCAGTTCTACATACATAAAAACCATCCTGGGAACTTTAGTCAATTGGGATGATAAACAGGTAAACACCATAAGTTTTAGCCCCCCTGAGCGGGCCCTTTTTTTTCATTTAATTACATTTAAATGAGTCACAGGATATTCTGGACATTATAAAAAGAAAATGAATCAAAACACATATAATGTGTAAAGTGAAATAAATAGAAAGATATAACATATTTTTTGGCCTATGAGACGCAATGAACTATAAGATATGCCTTGGTGGAAGAAATAAAAAATTTTCTATTTGGAAATTGACTTTTATATTTTTTAAATATAAAAACTTCTTTTTTGTTTACACTATAACTTTAATTCCGTCTATGGTATTAGACCACAAGGGGGCACAATTGCTTGTACACTATTCTGCAATAGTGATAAATTGCAAAAAAAC
>JAODAL010084433.1:0-10920 GCA_025379985.1 Phyllomedusa bahiana
ATCAAGGCTCCACTCTCACATGAGTGTTTGGGATGCCCCTTTTTTCCTCCAACATTCCTCGCTTTAAGGCCACAAATAAACCAGTTCTGGGTTGGCCACCCCCGGGGCCCCCCGGTAAAAAAAAACCGCACTTTCTTCCACCCCCCAAATAGAGAGAAAAATGCAGGAAAGGGAGACATTGCTGATTGATCAACTGGAGACATCTGTTGCGTCTCCCTTCACGTTTTTCAAATGTCCCCGGTGGAAACAACGTCACGACGTGACAGCAGTAGAGTGGCAATAGCCGTAGCGGCACAGCAGCAGAAAAGGTGGCAGAAGCCTAATGGGTGACCTCTGGCAATCTTATTTAACCACCTCACCAACGCATGCAATGCAGGGCACACATACAACACACAGAACCGGCTTAAAATCATGGTGCACGACTATCTGCGCTCAACCCCGATGTTTTTGTATGTGTTCCGGACCCAATTGACTTCTGGGTATCCAAAAGGGACGAATGGCCCGAGCTCGCTCGCCAAGCCAAATAGGGGTGTTGTCCTCCCCCAGCAGCCACGTCATATCTGAGCGGACCTTCAGCACAGCTGGAGAGTCATTACAGACAAACGCATCTGGTTTTCCCCACAGATAATGTTAAACGTTTGACATTCATCAAGATGAATCAGGCATGGATCTCTGATGATGTTGTGGCCCCAATGGCCGAGGTCACCGATTAGTTGCCGGTCTATTTCACATTCCTCTTCAAACAGAAATGGTCTTCTTGAAAACTTTTTTTGAAATGATCATTTCTTACTGCAATTTTAATCTCATTCCCAAAAGATCATTTGCTGGAGGAGACTAAAAGACACCAAGGTTTCATGACAAAACCGTATTCCATTTACTCACTTTATCTTTAGAATTTTTCCGCATTATCAATGGTTTTGAGGTCATGTTGCTGTGAGATACAGCTAAATTATGGTCCTTGGAACAGAAATGTGGCTTTTAAGTGGGGATTTCACCCTCCCCAATTTTTAACGTCCCGAGAAATCATTTTTATAATTTTTGGGGTCATGGTGCTGTGAGATACAGCTATAAACATGGTCCTTTGGAACAAAAAATGTGGCTTCTAAGTGGCATTTCTCCCTCACAATTTTTAAACATGGTTTGAAGTATTTTTTTAAAAAATTTTTTGGGTCATGTTGCTTTGAAAAAGCACAATACTACAGATCCTATTCAAAAAATGATTGTTTCTAACAGACATTTGTTCTCACAATTGTCAAAAGTGGCTCAAAAGGGGCATGTTTTGAATTTTGGGGAATTTTGCTGTGAAAATGCAGCTAGACTAAAATTTTCCATTTTATAAAAAAATGTGGTTTCTAACAGACATTTGTTCTTCACAATTGTCAAAAGTGGCTCAAGGGTCATGTTTTGAATTTTGGGGGCATTTTGCTGTGAAATACAGCTATACTACAGATCCTATTGTAAAAAATGTGGTTTCTAAAAGACATTTCTTCTTCACAATTGTCAAGAGTGGCTCAAGGGTGATGGTGCTGTCAGAAACAGTAATAGGTAGGACACTGTTAATGGACACATATTGCAAAACGACTTGTTTTTGCAAGATCTTTAACATAGCTAGCAATTCCTGTAGTGAGACAACCAATTTAATAATAAAAAAAAAAGAGATTGGGATTCCCTACTATTTTAAAAATGTGTTTTCTAGAATGAAACTATTAAAAAACTTGCATGTGCAAAATAGCTGATACAAATATTCCTCTGAATTGTACAAGGGAGGTACAGGAAGACTTAGATGTAGGTTACCAGATGTAGGTATAGTCAATGTCCAGTGAAACTAAAATGGTGGTTGAAAGACTCCTTTTTCCGGCACTTTTTAAATCTGGGGGTCATGCAGGTTAGGGGCTAATGCTGTGGCTCAGGACATGGATATTATATGTCCAGTGAAACTAAAATGGTGGTTGATAGACTCCTTTTTCCGGCACTTTTTAAATCTGGGGGTCAGGCAGGTTTGGGGCTCATGCTGTGGCCCAGGACATATGATAGTCCTATTCCAGTGAAACTAAAAATTGTGTGTTGAAAAGACTCCTTTTTTCCGGCGACTTTTTAATCTGGGGTCCATCAGGTTTGGTGCGCATGCAGTGGCCCAGGACAGTATTCAATGTCCAGTGAAACTAAAATGGTGAGTTGAAAGACCTGGCACCTTCTTGCCGGCGACTTTTTAAATTGTGTTATGCAGTATTGTGGCTCATGTCTGTGCTCAGGACAGGGATAGTCTATGTCCAGTGAAACTAAGAATGGTGGTTGAAAGACTCCTTTTTCCGGCACTTTTTAATCTGGGGTCCATGCAGGTTGTGGCTCATTCCTGAGGCCCAGGACAGTTAAGTCATTGTCCATGAAACTAAAATGGTGTGTTGAAAGACTCCTTTTTCCAGCACTTGTTAAATCTGGGGGTCACGCAGGTTTGGGGCTCATGCAGTGGCCCAGACAGGTATAGTCAAATGTCGCACGTGAAACTAAAAATGGTGTTTGAAAGTCTCTTTTTCCGGCACTTTTTTAATCTGGGGTCCATGGCAGGTTTGGGGCTCATGCTGTGGGCCCAGACCAGGTTAGCAATGTACCAGTGTAAACTAAAAAGGTGGTTGAAAGACCTCCTTCTTCCGGCACTTTTGTAAAACTGGGGGTCATACAGGTTTGGGGCTCATGCTGTGCTCAGACAGGGAATAGTCCTTATGTCCAGTGAAACTAAAAATGGTGTTGAAAAGAACCCTTTTTCCCGGCACTTTTAATCTTGGGGTCATGCAGGTTTGGGGCTCATCTGCGTTCCAGGACAGGATAGTCAATGTCCAGTTTCAAGTAAATGATGGTTTCAAATCATTACTGCATTCTGGCACTTTTAATTTGTGGTCATGCAGGATAAGGGTCATGCTGTGGTGCAAGACAGGGGAATAGTGGATGGTGGAGTGACTTTTTTTCTGTGGCTTTTTTATAAGCTAATGTGTTTCCTAAGATGTACACGTACCCGAGTTTGCTGTTGTGGATGTTTTATTCCATCCTTCTCCATCCCTGTTTGGGTGGAAAGAATGAAGGTTGTTTTTCCTCTCCCATAGACTTTAATGGTGATGACGAATAATCTATTGACTATCGGAAATCGTCTTGATAATTGCCAATATCGACTATCGACCTGATGACGATAGTCAACGTAATCGCTCATCACTATTCTAGAGCTATGTACAAAAAACTCAACATCTGGATTAGTGAGAGGTACAAAAAAAAATGTAAAAATCCGGATGTCTCCTGAGCCATAAGTGCTATACAATCATGTTCATGCTGTATGTCATAAACATCTTCATCTGACAAGCCTTGAAGAATTAATGGTCTCATTTGTTCTCCCCCCCCCCCCCCCCCCCCCCTTTGTCAGATGACCTCTCAGGGATATTGGATGGTAGCCAAATTTGATGAATAGCCCGGAAATTGTAGTACATTCGACACGGACACAATAATTCTCAGTAGACGCATAATCCTTTATTGACCATAATCACCCTTTATTTTAATCATAGTTGAGAGTGTTTCTTAATCGTAATATGCATTGTATAAACATTTTATTAATATCTCATGTCATTTGATACAAAGTTTTCTATCATACGATATCTCCATCTGGGAATTTCTCAGGCAAAATCAATAATTAATCAATCATTAATCCACATACACTGAAACAGCTACAGAAATCAAAGGTCACTTAAAGGGGTTTTCTCGCTACAAAGATTATAGTTCAAAAGGAGTGTACCAAAAATCTAAGCAGGTCCGTCCTTGATTACTATTAGCAAAGTGCCATGGCTTAAGAGAACGGGCTGTTTTACATGTGCTTAGTAATGAAGTTTGATTGTCGGGAGCACCGGACACTTATTTTTAATCCTTAATATACTAGTAATAAATCAGTTCTATAGTTTAAACCTAATGGAGCTCTAGTGTTAAGGTTTAGTTTCCAGTATGCTTCCCGTTGTCTAATCCTATTTGTCCAACTGTCACCACGATAGGGCTTCTCAATTTTTTCAATGGCATAGAATCTAAGGCCTATTGTATCGCCATCATGGCATTCTATGAAATGTTTGGCAGCCCCTGACATTTGTTCTCCTTGATTTCTTATGCTCCTTAGGTGTTCATTTATTCTTACTTTTACGTATGGTACTTCCAACTTCTTTTTTAGCACATAAAGTGCACTCTATTATATAAATGACGTGATGACTATCAAAATACAGAAAGAGGTGAGCCGTTTACTATTATTGTGTAATAAGATCCATGTGCAGGCCCACACTAGCTATATACATTGCCGGGCAGATGTGCGGTGGGCCGATCTGCTTGTGGGCTGCTATACTTGTTGAGTAATAGCAGCAACAACAATGGCGGCTGCAGGCATCCGGAGCTGCATGGTAACATATATTTCCTATGTATCCTGCATCAGGACTCCTGCATCAGGACTCCACTTACAGCAGTTGGCAAAGTCCTGAGCAGGGCTGCACATCCTTACATCTCCCTTTCTAGAGCATGCCGCTCCGACTCATGATCTGCCCAGACCTGAGTAGTGTCTCCGTGTCACCAGCAGTGTGAACATCTAGGATCCTCACTCCCCGGCTCCTGTAGAAGCCAGTGCAGCTCCAGATGACTCCCCCTAATGGCCAAAACAAGTCCCTGGTGAGTTAGCTGGCCCCACCATCAGTACTCAGCAAATCACATATCAACAGGGGCTGAAATGAGCTACTAAGGCCAGTAATCATCTATATGGATATCAGATCTGATTTTCAGTCCACAGCAGCCTTATAGATCATTACTGGCCTTGTGTTCAGCGATCGAATCGGAAAAACTTGAAATCAGCCAGGTTATCACGTTAATCGAGGTTCCGCGATGATGCAATTTGTTTTCTTAAAGTCTTATCAATAATCGTCATCTTGGATTCAAATCGCGCTATTTTCGGAGCTTACTGTAATTTTGGCGGCCAGCCAATCAGCACATAGCACAGAGGGGGGTCAAGAACATCACCAGCGGGGTGTGTAGGGATCTCATTGGCTGCTAAAATCACATGACCTCGTTTTATCTATGTCACTGCACTAACTGCTCGGCGCCATTAGCTTCCACACTGTGAACAGAATGGATAGCTGTCTCTCTGCTCTGCTTTTTTCAAAGCTAACAGAGACTGGTTCCCAGTTTTTACTACTGAAAAAGCTCCATGATAGATTAGTTAGCTTAGGTTACAGCAAGAATAGACAATTCTAGTTACTATTAGTTAGAGATTTGGAAACAGCTGCAGTGCCCTGGTGGGGGTCGCCCGGTTCTGTGGGGCAGATCCTGCATCAGACATATTTGTCTCATCTCAAATCACTGTTCGATAGCACCCTATTTTTGCGTTGCCTGCCACCAGAGTCCGAGTACAGGGTGTCCCTTTGTTGTGGGGTGCACTTCTGCATTTATTAGTCATATTTCTCATCTCAAATCACTGTGAAATAGCACCCTATTTTATTTCTGGATTGCCTGCCAACAGTGTCATAGTAGGGGGGGCCCTTTGCTGTGGGGTGAACTTCTGCATCATACACAGCTAAATTAATCTCTCATAAGAAATTACAGTCTAATGGAGTTTATTCTATTTGTACTCTTGGTTGTCAGAAAACACCACATTTATTAGGTCTTCCTTAGAAAATCTTTCTATTTCTACCCTGCTTGTTAGAAAAGGCTGCATGTCTTAGACAATCCGTAGAAAAATATTCTATTTGTACTCCTGTTTGTCAGTTGTTGGAAAAGATCACATTTACTCCATATTCCGTAGAAATATTTTCTATTTCTATTCGTGATTGTCAGTTGTCTGAAAAGACGACAGTTCTCAGATAATTTGTAGAAAATTATTATATTTGTACTCCTGGTTGTCAGTTGTGGGAAAAGACCACATTTATTCCATATTCCTTAGAAAGAATTTCTATTTCTAATCCTGGTTGTCAGTTGTCCTAAAAGACTGCAGTTCTTAGATAATCAGTAGAAAAAAATCAATTGCTAGTCCTACTTAGCAGTTGTAAATCTCAGGGATTGAAGGAAGAACACTGTTGATTTGGTGTTACGGTCCTTCCACAAGACCGCATTTCCCAGATATTCTATAGAAACAATTCTGTTTCTAATCCTAGTTGGCAGTTGGAAATTAGAGGGATTTAAGAACACCCGTGATTTGCTGTCTTTGCAGTACAGTTTTTCAATAAGAGACTGTGAAAAAAATTTCTAGAACTTTTTAATATTTATCCTTCTGAACATGGAGTGTACTACAGGTGGTAAACGTGCAAAGAGATGGGTAGGACGTGGAGCTAGAGGTACGAGAGATGGTGCTCCTTCCAGTGCTGCGGAAAACATGCAAGTGAACACATCGTCAGTTGCAGAACCGTCAGGCCTGTCATCGCTCAGTCGGTTCCCTGTGAGTCTCAATAATGAAGAGCGTCGCCAATCTGTTCTTCAGTGGTTAACAGAACCTGAATCCAGCGGTTTTACCTCCTCGTCCTCC
Source organism: Phyllomedusa bahiana (assembly GCA_025379985.1). Taxonomy (NCBI): domain Eukaryota; kingdom Metazoa; phylum Chordata; class Amphibia; order Anura; family Hylidae; genus Phyllomedusa; species Phyllomedusa bahiana. The sequence continues at coordinate 6,524 of JAODAL010084433.1, forward strand.
CAGTCATGGCCACAAATGTCGTCATCATCATCATCCGCATCCGTCCAACCTGAAGCAAACACAGCCCAAATGTCAACCCAAGTACAGACCACTGCAGATAATCCATGTTCTGAAGACCTCTTTGATTACATAATGCGGTTGGGGTCAGAAGGCATTTCAAAAGATCAAGAGGCCAAAGAGGATGATTTAGTCTGCTCTGACGCCCAGTTGCTGATGCCATCAGAGGAGGATAAGGAAGCTGGTCAGTCGGCAAATCCCGAGCGGTCAAAAACGCCTTGCAGTACCTGTTGCTTTTAACCCGCAGCTTCAGGATGTAGACTGTCAGGACAAGGAAGTCAGCTGTGATGATGTTGATGATGACATTGCGGATCCAACGTGGTCTTTGCAGCAGGATTTGCTTGCGAACGCCTCATCAGTGGACGAGGAGGAAGATAATGGGGTAGTGTCAGTTTGGGTCCGGCCCCAGAAAGGGTAAGGGCGGTCGCACAAGTCCGCTGAGATAAGTCTACCAGCTATGATTAGTGGTGGCAGCAGAAACACTGCTACTTGGTTATCACTGTCGAAGAGGTCCAGGACCAGTGAAGCCTGGGCCTTTTTCGATCAAGCCTCAGATTCGCCAACTGACATCATATGCCGGATTTGCCATAAAGGCATTAGTAGAGGGAAGAATCTAAAGTGTTTAACCACCCCGAACATGAATAGTCACATGCAGCGAAAGCATGATTTGAAATGGAAGAATCTCTTGGAGAAAAAACGCCACACAGCTCCTGGGCTTCCAAACACTGTCCCACCCTCTGTGTCCTCCCCCCTCCACCACTTCCAAGACCAAGCGTTCCTCTGCTGCCATAGTCTCACAGCGGCATGAGCAAGAATCAGCCCCAGTGCCACACACTGTTGTCTGAATACCACCACCACCACCACCAGAGACACAGCCTACCCCTTCTCCTTCCACCAGTTTGACCGGAACAGCGTACAGCGGCCAGTCTAGCAGCGAACCTTGTGTGTACCAGGTGTGGGAGCAGAAGAAATGCTTTATCCCCAACCATCGAAAAGCCAAAAGCCTGAATATTGGCATTGCCAAGGCGTTTGGCCTTGTTACCTTTCCGCCTGGTGGACACAGATGGGTTCCGCAAGTCATGGCTCTTGCCTGCCCCCAATACCAGATGCCAAGCAGGCATTTCTTTTCCTGAAAAGCCATCCCTGCCCTGGCCAGCCAAGTGTCAGATAAAATCTCCAGCACGTTGGCTGCATCTGTGTCCAGCAAAGTCCATCTGACCACCGATACATGGACTAGTAAGCACGGTCAAGGCTGCGAAATCTCTGTGACAGCTCACTGGGTGAGTCGGGTGGATGTCTGTGGTGATGACGGTGACTCTCAGGCTTGGCGCACACTCTTCCAAACTGCAGGAATGGTGCAGGTTTCTGTCCCCCAAGGTCCACGGGTAGCATCAGGTGCCTAGAGAAACCAGGCCGTGTTGAAATGAATGTGTCTTGGAGACTGTCAACACACAGGTCAAGAGCTGTGGACAGCTCTGCCCAATGAGAACGAGTAGTGGCTGGGAGATAAGAACCTGGTGCCAGGCAAGGTGGTGTGCGACAACGGTTGAAATCTCCTTGCCGTTCTTAAGATCGGTAGGCTGGAGCACATCCCTTGCCTGGCACACGTCATGAACCTTGTCGTCCAGAAATTTCTAAAGCACTACCCGGGTCTTGAATGCCTGCAGAGGAAGGCTCGAGGTCTGGGCTCACACTTCCGGCATTCGCACCCTGCTTCGTCCCGGCTGGCTGCATTACAGCGTCATCTTGGCCTCCTCATCAACCGTCTCATTGTTGACGTGGCAACACACTGTTTTTCGACCCTCCACATGCTCCAGCGACTGTGGCAGCAGCGTAATGCCGTTATGCAGTATGAAGTGGCGCATGGCCTGACAACAGTGGTGTGGACCTCTCTTTAGCCATAGAGAGTGGAGGCAGGTGAAAGACCTCTGCACCATTCTTGCGAGTTTTGAAGAAGTCACCAAAATGGTTAGTGAGGACAATACCCTTGTCAGCATGACCATTGTGGTGATCTTAGTTCTGAAACAAGTGTTGGACACTCTCTGAAACAGCAGGTCCCAGCAGTGACAGAGGAGGAGGCGTTTGAGATTCTTAGTTCACATGTTTTGATGAAAAAATGCTTAAGCCACCTCCGGCTATCAACGGGATCTCAAAGCGGGTGGTCCTACTCTATTTTTACCTCTCACTAGAGTCCAATTCAGACTTCTCATTTGGGTCAACAGACCTTCATAATCCAGAGAGAAAATACGGAGGCAATACGGAGGCATCCACTCCTCCCTATATGAGTTAAAAGCAATATATGCCAAATGCAACGTATAGTTCTGCACAAAAAAACATTTCTGAAAAACACAATGTGAACCCGGGTGCCACTGGCATGGTTGCGGTATGTATACACACATTCCAATACCAGTGGCACACCAACAGCTAAAAAGCCCATCCGGATCCAATCGACTTCTGGGTATCCAAAATGGATGAATGGCCCGAGCTTGCGCGCCACGCCATAAAGGTGTCATGATGCCCAGCAGCCAGCATCATCTCTGAGCGGACCTACAGCACAGCTGGAGGAGTGATAACAGACAAACGTGTTCAGCTTTCCACAGAGAATGTGGATCATTTGACTTTTATCAAGATGAATCAGGCGTGGATCTCTGATGATGTTGTTGCCCCAGTTGCCAAGGTCACCGATTAGTAGCCGATCTACTTCACATTCCTCTCCCCAAAGAAATGGTCCTTTTGAAATTTTTTTTTTTAAAATGCTCATTTCTTAATGCAAATTGTATTCAGTGTGTCCAAAAGGTCATTTGGCTGGTTTGGCGGTTAGGAGACAACAACTGTTTTCCAAAACCTTATTCCAGTTACTCATTTCTTCATGAAAATCTTAACACTGTCAATGGTTTTGGGGTCATGGCACTGTAAAAATAGCTATAATACAGATTTTTTAAAAAAAAATCTTTTATTCTGGCTATTTTTATTAAGTGTTGAAAAGGTAATTTTTGCTGCTTTTGGGTCAAGCAGCTGGAAAAGACAGCGATTTTCAAGGTTCTATTCAAATAAATCTTGTTTCAAATACTCATTTCTTGCTACTAATTTTTCTCTCTGTGTCCAGAAGGACATTTCTGCTAGTTTTGGGGTCAGGCTAATGTGAATGGGGTGCCAGGGGTGCAAATAGAGCTGTACTCCGGTCAGTGGCCCTCTGCCTTGGTCAAAATACTTGCGCATTTACAAGAAGGGCGACTTTATGCACTTTAACGGCGTGGGAACCATAGAAAAAGACATGCCACTTAAATGCTATCATGACAATACTCCCAGGATCTACAATGTTAAACAGCATGCTGTGTGAATTTGTGAACAAGCAGATACATGGTACAACCCTTGCCCAAGAATTAATGTTCGTGTGGAGCACATTTGCCACCCCAAGAGCAGAGACAGTTTCCTCCAGCACGTCCAGTAAAATGAGAATAAGGAAGCCAGGAAAAGGGCACCTGGGTGGAACTGAAGCGTCAACCAGCGTTTCCAGGTGAAGCTCACTTCGTCCCAACTTGTGGAAAGTAACCGGAACTCCTTGAGCCCATTCACGAAGAGTTTATGTGACAACATCCTTTGCAAAATATTGCATTGTTGCTTAGGCATAATGATGTAATAGTGCTACCTCGGACTGTTTCGAATTTCATACGGGGCAAGCGCTGTTGTATAGGCCAAAATTTGTCAAGCGCTACCCAGGTCTTGACTGTCTTCTGAGGAACGCTCAAGGTCTTAGCTCACACTTTCGGCATTGACACTCTGTTTCATCCTGACTGTCAGCGTTGCTGCGTCATCTGGACCTTCCCGTCAACCTTCTTCATTTCTTCATACAAATTTTATTAGGAGTGTCCATAAGGGCATTTTGTCTGATATTAGAGTCATGCTGCTTTAAAAGACAGCAGTACTAAATGTCTTATTCAGAAAACTCATGTTTGAAATAATAATTTCTTCCGGAGATTTTTATTCTGATGGTCAGTAAGAGCATTTTTGCAGGTTTGGTGGTCATGTCACTGTAAAAGACACCAATAGTAATGGTCCAAACAAACGAAGAGGAAGACCAGCTCAAGACCAGGTAGGTAGAAAATATGAAGATAGCCTTTATTCCAAATGCATTAAAACAGAGTCGACATAACCATGATGTAGTTGTGGTAAGAAAGCGCTAACAGCGTTTCGGAAAATTATTCCTTAATCATAGCGTATATTGCATAACAAAGCTTCCTTTAAATAGACCTATATCCGGTCACATGTGCTAGGAAAGATAACTTTAACCCTTGCACCTCTGGTATATATTGAATATATAAAATATACGAAATCCAATA